>OMKN01001544.1:11784-22030 GCA_900302345.1 Melanonus zugmayeri | reverse complement strand
AATAATAATAGTTGAGCAGCTTTTATTCTTCTTGCTGATTAATGAATCAATTGTTTTGTTAGGTCTTTTTTGAAGATTTGAAAATTGTAATTTTTCAACCCAAAATCACCAGTGATCAGAGGCCTTCTATATTTCAAATTATCTTTAAATGTTCTTTTGCGATTTTCAGTCTCTACTTGGGGTCCACATTTTGTGACCGGTCTGTATTGTCCGACATATGTCTGTATTCTAGTTAGCTTCCTTAACCACCAGCACTAACCTCAGCAGATAGACTTGGAAGATAAATATAATGAAACCCAAAACCAATAGTATAAGGTTCATGTGTCTAACTGCGCATTGGGCCAAACAACATAAAGAGATGTCTAGCCTTCGACTTATCCAACTTTAACTGTGATGTTCTGGGGCTTTACTGTGACTTTAACTGACATTTTGAGGCGGAATTTGTTGCCAATGGCAACCAACAAACACGGTGAGAAGGAGGCTGTCACATATTTGAACTGTAAGGTCTCTGCATGGTCTTCATGAGGTATCTGTATGGTCTCCATAAGGTCTCTGTATGATCACTGTATGGTCTCCATAAGGTATCTGTATGGTTGTGATATGGTCTCAGTTTGGTCATTGTAAGGTCACTGTAAGGTCTCTGTATGGTCACGGTAAGGTTGCTGTAAGGTCTTGGTAAGCTCTCTGTATGGTGTCTGTAAGGTTTATAAGGTCTCTGTATGGTCACTGTAAGGTATCTTTAATTTTGCTGTAAGGTCTTGGTAAGCTCTCTGTATGGTCTCTGTAAGGTTTATAAGGTCTCTGTATGGTCGCTGTAAGGTATCTGTAATTTTGCTGTAAGGTCTTGGTAAGCTCTCTGTATGGTCTCTGTAAGGTTTATAAGGTCTCTGTATGGTCACTGTAAGGTATCTGTAAGTTCACTGCAAGGTTTAAAAGGTCTTTGTATGGTATCTGTAGGGTTTACAAGGTCTCTGTATGGCTGCTAGGTGTGGCTGTAAGGTATCTGCTTGGTCTTCATAAGGTTTCTGTAAGGTCTGCAGTATGGTTTCTGTAAGACTGCAGTAACATCTTGATAAGGTCTCTCTGGTGGTTGTGTAGTCTGTCTCTGTAAGGTATTGGTATGGTCTCGGTAATATCTGCCATGAGTTTCGTCAGTGTTTGTGTGAGCATGTGGGGTTCATGGTGTTCTTTGTGATACCTGACACACACACACACTCCTTTGCAGGTCTTTATTTAGGATGCGCTATATTAAGCACTTTCCCATTGAAATACGGCACCAGCTGTGTTGCCTATCGGTGTTGTGGCTGCTGTTGCAACAGGACCAAGCCGCACCCCTCCACTCACTAAACCCCGCCAACGCCAACCGAGCTGGGCCGGTGTTTTGCCTCTGTGTTCATACGCAGACAGATCTAATTCAATTACAACCGCCAATAACGTTATCCATATCAAAACACATTCACATGGAGTAAGCATTAGATGTGGTATAGATTGAGTAGGTGTAAAAAAATAGATCCTTCTTTACCATGAATTCTAACACTCTAACTCCAGAAACTAAACCATTCTAGTGATGGGAACATGTCTAAAACTGTTGGTGATGGATCTACTTTTTTATGGCTTATTTTGTGCCATTATGGACAGTGGGGTGAAGGAGCGAGGGACCAACATCTAGCATAGGGCCTAAGGTCGAAATAGAACCTTGTATTGGCGTATTGCCTACATGGTTAGCACACTGGTGGGTTGACCCGTGTTATTTTACCCCCATTATAGTAGTAAACAAGGTCATGTCACATCTTGATTACACTTTTTATTCCTTTTGTTTCAGATCCTTGCACTGTGCAGTCCCAATCTGAGACGGTCCCACCCCAGCGTTGGCAGTGAGCGACTGAACTGCTGAGCCAAGGCTGGCCCTGGAGCAGACATGGACGTGTTTGGCGGTGCGCCCCGCTTCCTGGCCTATCCCAGGCCGGTGGTGGTCCAGAGCGGCATGGACGCCGTCCTGAAGTGCCAGATCGGCGGGGACCCCCGGCCCGCCGTCATCTGGGAGCGCAACAACCTGAAGATCGACCCGCAGGGGCGCTACCGGGTGTTCGAGGACGGCAATGTCTACAACCTCATAATTTCGTCGGTGACGTCAGAGGACAGCGGGCAGTACATCTGCAAGGCCAAGAACAGCATCGGGGAGACGTATGCGGCAGCCACGCTCAAGGTGGAGGGCGAGGCCCAGGAGCTGGAGCTCAGGGAGGAGAACAAGCCGCGGTTCCTCATCAAGCCCCTCTCCACCCGCGTGGGCCGCGGGGATGACGCCGTCTTCTCCTGCAAGTTGTGGGGGAACCCGCGGCCCGACGTGGTCTGGGAGAAGGACGGACGTAAGCTCCACGAGATCTTCGAGAGCACGCACTTCAGCGTGGGCTGCCAAGATGGCGGCTGGTTCCAGCTGAAGATCTTCAAGACGCGCGCTCCCGACGGCGGCGTGTACACGTGCAAGGCCAGGAACGAGTTTGGAGAGGGGCTGGCAGGGGCAGTGCTGCTGGTGGACGCCGGTCCCGGGCATGAGGACGATGGGAATCGTAACGGGTACAACAACGGCCACTGGAAGGCCCACCAGGGCAAGCAGAGGAGTGGCAGGCTGATGTCCAATAGGCTCAGAGATGACGGCATGACCAAGTCCACCAAAGTAAAGATGTTTGCAGTGACTGAGGGCAAGCATGCCAAGTTTCGCTGCTTTGTGACAGGAAAACCCAAACCGGAGATTATATGGAGGAAGGATGGTAGGCTCATTCTCTCTGGGAGACGTTACTTGTGTTACGAGGATAGAGAGGGATATTTCACTCTGAAAGTGCTGTACTGTAAGCAGAAGGACAATGGAGTTTATGTTTGCGCTGCGTCCAATACTGCGGGACAAACACTCAGCGCTGTACATTTATCTGTGAAGGGTAAGTAAGAAGTTTATCTGGAGCAACAACAACAACTATTGTTGTTGTTGTTGTTGACAACACAACCCCTTGTTTGATAGCTAAATACAATATTTGATATATTCAATATATAAAAATGGCATAATTATGCTCAATAAATCATATTCATTCAAGTCAATGCACATAATTAAAAAACAATTTAACATACCCCCTGCACTAATCAATATATTTTCAACAGTGTTTGTCTTTGAATACCATACCCAGTCCCTAATAAGTATATCCCATGCTTCTTTAGAAGTGATATAACGGTCTAAATATTTGTCACATGTAATGTCGAAGTGGTCCAAGTTCATCAGCCGAATGTGGATTCCAATCGCTATGGATATCAATGTCTGCTAAGTCACTTAGCTTGTGAAAGCTCTCAGAGAGAGGGGGGACCATGTGATCGAGATCTTGGGGGAATGGGATCCGATTTCTAACAGGGATGCAGCCCAGTCCATACTGACACCACCAACAGCGAGCATTGTATCTATACTGTGACAACCCCCTGTAAACATAGATATATAGGAGTGTGTGGGTTTGAACCTCTGAATAAATAAGGTTTACTGACCTTTAATCGATCAAACTTTATTTATACAGCATTTTTCGTGCAAAACAGCAATACAAAAGTGCCTAACAAGAGAAACAACCAGTGGCAAGCAGTGACGCAAGTAGTGAGGCACACACCTACACAGACTAGTGATCAGCCGTACCACACTTCAGCTATAACACTAAGAAACGCTAATTAACTAATTAACTCACCCAACCCGCGACTCACACAACCCATTCCCATTTCTAGTAGGCTAATCTAGATTCTGTGCAATGTCGTTGCGTTGCTTTTCAAGTAGCACATGCATTAGATGTTCCCTATGTGTGTTGAAAACATCCTTCTGGATATAGTATTTTGAATAAAATAACTGCTCTAATATAATAATGTGATGTTTAATTACGAGTTGGAGTTGGTGTGATGGTCACAGCATTGGGTAAGGGTGCGTGAAGCAGTAACATCCTAGGAAATGTGTAACTTAGCGTATTTCACATTAAAACAATAATGGATAGTATGATTAAGAGCTAAGTTCAACCACTATGGTTAGATAACATACAAAAAGAATGTGCACATTATACACGTCGGTTTCTAAATGCAGTCCACATTCTTTTGTTCTGGTACGGTCTGGTACGATGGTGTCGGTTACAAACTGTTTATTTCCTAGGTAACACTCGAGTGTGTTAATGATCTTTTCATACCTCAGCTAAATAAGCAACTTGTCTCATGATTTCTCCTATCTTGTTTGGTGCGCTGTTATGTATGACCGAATACGTTTCAATTTCAAATTACGCTGCATGTGTCAGTCAGCTGTAAATGCATTTTTGACGGTGCTTTATGTTTTGATGGCACTTTAACTTTTGACAGTAAAATAACCTTTTTGTTTTTATTAGGTCTACAAACAATTGTGTTCATTATGTCAATAAGTAGACCAATAGGTAGACCAACTTTTTCTTTATTGTAATTCTAAATTAATTGTCCAGAACTCACTTCAGAAGTGTATTTCTGTACAATAACATCTGTAAAATAATTGTTCACTTTTAAACAGATATTATCTTATTTAATAATATACATTATAACATAGTAATATCAATAGATGTAATAAATATGGTAATACCAATAGCCGTAGTAATTATCAATAGCAATAGAAACAGCAATAGCTTTGATGGAAAGTGTGATAGTGAATGGTGTGTTGTTCATAACAGTCATGAAGTATACGTACATATAAGGATAACAGTATACCCCTGTGTGACTCCCAGCCGAAAGGTTCTTGGTTCGAACCCCATGATGCCATAACCCCTACCTGCTCCTTAATGACATACATCTAAAAATAAATTAGATACAAGTTTGGATAAAAGTGACTTACATTTGCCTAAATTACTGCCAGTGACTAATTAATAAAGGGTAAATAGTCTCCAAATAAAATTAGTCTTACCCGAAACTGGTGTGTTTGTTCCTTCCCTCCCCTCCCCTCCTTCAGAGCCTCCAGTGAGGTTCAAGCAGCCGCTCATCGACCTGGAGGTGTGGGAGCGGGACCTGGCCGTGCTGGAGTGTGAGGTCCCTGAGGACTCGGTCCCCATCACCTGGTATCTGGAAGACCGCCGGCTCCAGCCGGGCGCCAAGTACGGCATGGAGGAATGGGGCACTAAGAGACGGCTCACCATCCGAGACATCGGCGTGGATGACGATGGGATCTACCTTTGTGAGATGCCTGATGGGGGCAGGAGCATCGCGGAGGTGGCCGTGAAAGGTAACTCAGCTGGTGTATGGTACGTGTATACGATATGAAGGAATATGAGCGAGATCTCAGTGAGACTGATTCAGGGAAAGACCATTAACTGCTCTTGGAGTAGAGGTAAGGGTGGGGGGAGATTTGTCGGGTGGCAAGGGGTGTTTGACTCCCAGCTGAAAGGTTCTGGGTTCAAACCCCAATCTCCATAGTCTACCTGTAGGCATCCAACTAATTCAGTTGCTTTGGATAAAAATGACTGGTTAGTGCTCCAAATAGGTAATATTACCTGACATTAACTAAAAAGTATTTGTTTGATTAGTTTTTTTGTTTTTGTTTATTGTCCTTCCGTTGTATGAATGTATCTGAATACATTCATACTACAAATACCAAATTAAACTTCTGTTCCATGAACCTCCTTTAACGAACCTCCTTCACAGGCACAATTGTCCGGAAGCTTCCAAGGAAAGTGGACGTCCTGGAGGGAGAAAACGCTGCATTCTGTGTTGAGGTAGAGGAGGAGGAGATGGACATCCACTGGTACAAAGAGGGCGTGGAGTTACGAGAGACACACCAGACCATCCTCAAATCATTCGGTCGAACTCACATTCTAGTGTTCGTAAACACCATGCCTCAGGATTCGGGACTGGTCACGTTCTTCGTGGGCAGGTCCAAGACTTCGTCTCAGCTCAGGGTGAAAGGTAATACAAGGTGGAAGTTATGGCATCTCAAAAGCGACCAGACATGACAATTTCAGTTTCATAAATGAATGTCCTTCCCTGTTTTGAGTCAACTGTCTTAATGTGACATGTGCACACTAATTATAGTGTGCATGGCAGGGAATGACAGAACTTGTCGTTGTACTACTTGTACCTAGGACTACTAAACCATGAATTCTACAACTCTACAACTATACTTGAAATAACCCTTTTATAGTTTTTTTGACGTGTAGAATGTTAGGTTCAGTAGTTCTAGTATGTAAAAATAGTACAAGAATAGGCTGCCCCATGCACATATTCATTCCGTTACCTTTCAGCAAAGAAACTACAAACATGTCTGCCCATTATGGTGAATGACCCCTAACAAAGGATGTGATCTATTCCCTGTTTTGTTTCCTAAAACAGCGGCTAAACACTGTCCTCCTAGCTGTCCGGTGAGCGTTCAGATCAACACAGAACGAGCCAATGCCGCTCTGCTCTCCTGGGTTCCTGCCCAGGACTCGCGGAAGAACCCCCCATCGGGCTATGTCCTGGAGAGGCAGGAGGTGGGCACGGGCTCCCAGGAGTGGCTCCAGTGTCTGACCACGGACTCGGCCACCGCCGTGGAGATCCTAGGGGACAGTGTGCCCTGCGAGGCAGACTACCGCTTCCGCATCTGCAGTGTGAACAAGTATGGCAAGAGCAACAACGTGGAATTCCCCCGAGCGGTTCACTTAGGTAAGGTGGACGATGGATTGGTTCACATTTAGTCACGTTTTGCAGACACTTTTATCCAACACCGACAGGTGTGAACAAACAAGCTGAGAACAATCGATGCATGCAGACAATATAGGAGTAACTACAACATTTCAAAGTACTGCATGAGCAAGTTTCTAAAAACAAAGACAGTTGGAGTGCAGAATATAGAAAACAGAACACAAGGATTTGTGGAGTTGATGGAAAAATGGATTAAGATGGCCTATTTAGTAGGCCTTAGACAATAAGGACCAAACAAATGGTGCCGGCAAGTAAAAATCACTTTGTTGCTTGTTAAATAACAGTCTTAAACAGGTTGGACAGCAAAACACTAAAATGCTTCTTGCTTCTTGCTAACTTAATGCTATCATCTCTCCTTCAGTCCCTGTGGCCAGGATACAGGCTCCTCTACAGGATGCCTTGGTGCCAGAGGGGCAGGATGCCTGCTTCTCCATCGAGCTCTCCGCTTCAGTGATCGGCACGTGGTTCTTGAATGGCACTCAGCTGCAGGACGACGAACGCTACACGACGAGGCGGTCTCGAACGCACCAGTCCCTACGCATCAGGGGTGTGCGAGACACAGACAACGGGGCGGAAATCACATTCATAGCGTACGGCATTAGGGATTCTGCCGCATTATACATTCAAGGTACATTCAAGGTCACTTACAGTATAAGGACTATTTCAGGAATGTACCATTTTCTTATCTTTTTTTTCCAATGTATGATTATTCCATGATTATTAGCAAATATTAGTAGTTGTATTGTTCTTCTCTCCCCTATTACATACTATGTAAAACTAAATAAAGTGTGTTACTATTATTATGTTTAATTAGCTATCCTTATCATTGCTTATTACTGCATAATTGACATGAAACAAATGTTAGAGGTGTTTGTTTTTGTCCCGGAAATTCACAGATCCTCTGGTGAAGTTCTCCCCACTATCAGAAATGGACCGTAATAAGTTTATAGAAGTGGGGAACCCCATTGTGCTCTACTGTGAGCTGTCGGACCCTGCGGCCCCAGTGCACTGGTACAAGAATGGGCTGGAGGTACAAACCACGGAGGGCCTTCACATCCAATCAGAAGGCACCATGAGGCGGATTGTCATCCAATCTGCAGAGTTCTCGCACTCTGGAGTCTATTGCTGCGACGCCATCGATGATGTCATCAGATTCAATGTGGAAGTAGAGGGTGAGTGAGTCTTTGCAAAAAATAAATGTTCTTTTGTTTCTGTCATACTAACAATGTCCTCTTGTGAACTTTTTTTCTTGTAAAGTGTCATTTAACATTTCCTTCTAAAGTCTTAAATGACCAGCAACGACTTGTAAATGACCAATGACTGCATGCATTCATAGCCCCCCCTGTGAAGTTCACAGCACTCCCAGACGCGGAGAGAAAAAGGGCCATCCATACTGGCTCCCAGATGGCACTACAATGTGAACTCTCAGACCCGTCGGCCACAGTGCACTGGTACAAGGATGGCTCCAAGCTCCTTCCTCAGAGCGGAGTAGAGATGCTCACCGACGGCTTGTCTCGGACATTGCTAGTCCACCTCGCAGATTTTATTCACTCTGGGTTATACAGCTGCAAGACTAAAGGTGATGCCATCACGTTCAACGTGGACGTCACAGGTGATTTGATGATTTGTTACTTACTTTGCTGGATTTGTAACAAACAAAATTAACCAAAAGCAATGCCTTAGCCAAGATATTAACCGTGTTTACTTTCTTACATGCAGTACCTTTTTTGCTCGTCCTTCTTGATACTTAGCCCTTAGGTGATTGTTAATGTTTAGGAATTTGTATTCAAGGCTGTCTTTAAAGTGCATCTAAGACATGCATCTAAACATATCTGTAGTTCCACCGGTGAAGTTCTCAGCGATTCCAGAACAACTGAGGAATAAGACCATTGAGGCCGGCTGCCCCATTGTACTACAGTGTGTGGTCTCAGACCCAGAGGCCCAGGTCTGCTGGTATAAGGGTCCGACGCAGCTTCTTTCAAACTCTGGATTAGAAATCCACTCAGACGGCAACACAAGGACTTTAGTTGTCCAGTTTGCCGAACTTCGTCATTCTGGTGTTTACAGCTGCGCGTCTGAGGATGATACCATGGAGTTTCGAGTGGAGATCAAAGGTGACCCTTACCTTTTTGTCTTGTGTAGTAATAATAACAATACTACTGTAACCCCACCTCCCGTTTCTCTTGACGCCACTAATAAATCCCAGCTTACTCTGTTTTGAAGGTGTTTCGTGGTCAAAGCCATGCCACCAAAATCTCTAGCTATGTGTGACCCCTTTGAATGTATTTCAACGTCTCCAGCTTCACTCTCATCAGACAAGCTTTTGTATCTTAACACTCTTCATTTTTTTTACTCGGTTTTGTCCAAAATGTACCATGATAGCTACACCGGTGAAGTTCTCTACTAGTTTTGACGTTGAGCAAACCAAGGCGTTTGAAGTGGGCACGGCATTTGAGCTGGAGTGTGAGGTCACCGAGCCCACCGCCGAGGTGTGCTGGTACAAAGATGGCCACCAGCTCTGCCCACAGAATGGCTGGGACATTAACTCTGACGGCTCCTTCAGGAGGCTCGTTGTCCAATCAGCTGAGCTCTTTCACTCGGGGTGGTACAGCTGTGAGACCTCTGATGACACTATCCAGTTCACTGTGGATGTCAAAGGTGATTTTTGTTCTTTTTGGCTGAATCTTGAACACGGTAGTATGTTATGGGGCTTTTCCATTGGCACTTTTGGCCGTGCCGAGTCAAACCATGCCGTGTTGATTTGCGTTTCCATTACCTGTTTAAACGTGCCGAGTTGTGTCAAGTCACGCCCGAGATGGACCATCTCCGGCACCAATGTGCGCCAGACCCGCCCCCAGGGGGGTTGCGGTGATGTCAGATATTGGATATTCAACAGATATTCACACTCCGAATTACAGCGATCTAATGCGGGGAACTAAAGATGTGATCACCGGTATGAGTGTGTCTAGCGGTGTATACTTGCCGAGGAGACGGGCTTCCAAGCGAAGCCATCAGGCAGCAGCACTCCTCTCTATAGAGCCATTGTTTGGCCATCGTTTGGTTAATTTTTCTACACAATAGGCGAATTACAAAGTAGGCCTACCCTGCCCTAAACAATAGCCTAACTAAAACGCAATTTAACCAGATACATCTCATGTCTCAAATGTTCCCAATGGATATAACATTAAAATCGCTGTTCAAAAGTGTAGGCCTATCCCACTAGCTCTACAACAGTAAAAAGCATGTAAAAAACTGCGTGGGCAGTGCAGCTCCGGTTTGAATGTAACGCACATAGACTGTATATGTAAGTGCCTAGATAACGAGTACTCATTGAGATTTGGACCGTGTATTCAATTCGAGTTTTTGGGTACTTCTTATATTCCTAATGATAATAACTACTAACAACCGCTGCACAGCGCAATAGTAAACAGCGCTAAAGAGGGCGCTGCTTTTAGATGTCATCGACTCAAGACAAGCACGTCATCAGTTAAAGACACACAAGCGGGTAGCCTTGTAATGGAGATGCAAATCCCAGCTGCACTGGGCT
>OMKN01001537.1:1720-13519 GCA_900302345.1 Melanonus zugmayeri | reverse complement strand
GTGTCAAAATCCACTGCAGCCAGAACCTAGTATGATGATGACTTATAAACCGGTGTGTGAATGGAGAGGCCATATTGTTCTCCTCCACACAGTACGCTCAAGCTCTCACAGTCTTGTAATTGGAAAGATTATACAGAGAGCTCTTTCCTCATTAAGACTGTGTGTGTGTTGACACCACTGTGACACTTCTGAAAACCTGATTTGGGCCACTGGAGCCTTCTGGTGTAATTGCATATTTGGCTTAAAATCCACTTCGCCACCATCAAATACATGCAAAAAGGGAATTTCCAAAATGTCCCTTCATGTAGTTTGACCACGGTCTGGTTTTACAATCCATTCACCCTTGTGCTTATTAATATGAAGACCTTTCAAATGACCGTGCATACATGTCAGATTTCTTTAGACAAGTTCTCTTAATTGTGAATGAATGCACAGAAGGACAATGTTGACGTCATCTCAGAAGTGATGGAGGCAGCAGCTGTAGGGGCCACACTTCTTTATTGTCACTTTCAGCTAAGAGTGAAACGTGAATAACTGGATGGTCTCACGAGGCTACACTAGGCGTCCATTTTACCATCTCATGCACTTTCTTTGTTGCTTTTTTACCCTGTGACTCCTCTGCAGAAGAAGGCTCAGACTCAACAAGCTAGGGAGTTTCAGAACAAGAGTATAAAGGAGAAAGGGCATCACCTTAGTGATTTGTTCTCGGGGGATCCCACTCCTGTACCCAAGGTGACTTTCTGAAAAGCTTGACCTCTGACCTCGGTCCTACTTGTGCATGTGCACGCCTCACCTGAACCCTTCGTTTACACCATGGTTCATGCAGTGATTTGTCTGGTTGCCGGACACGTTCATGTTTTTGGATTGTGACAATATGATGAATGATTTAATTTTTTACAAAAAAGATTTTGAGATTTTGAGTAAGTATTGTGGAAGCAAAGAATCCTGATTCTCACATAAATTGATTTTTTTATTTGTATCCCCCCATCCCTAGTTGTCAGTGTAGAAGTTCAACAACGCACCTAAACACTGACGATCTGTCCGCAAATCCGACAAATCTGAAGCCGCTTGCCTTGAAGTGTGAACGTAGCTTCAAGTCTGTGTGTTTTATTCCTCGCATGAGACTTTAATGTTTAGCATAACTCCCTCATGAATTTCACAATTGCTGTAAATTATCCTTGGAGGAAGAATGTTGAGAATGGACTGAGTCAAATATAAACAAACAGTAAAAAAAAAAAGTTAAATATATAACTTTTTTTAATTCCCCCAAACTCTTACACTAGAATTCTCACTGCATCTTGTTTTAATAGACGTTTAGACTTTCTTCTTGTAGACTGACAAGCAACAGAGAAAATTGAGATAAAACCTGTTTTTACTGTAACATTTAATGCTCCTAATAAGGCCTTTTTCCTCTGGAGAGAAACACTTAATTTAGAAGAGAAACAAAGGGCCGGGCTTCTCTGTGTGGGCAGACTTTTTTCTCAATCTTTCTCCAATTCCTCACCCTGCTACACCATGATGTCATGATCCTGTCCACAAACCCAACTTTCTGTCCACTAACCCAACTTTTTTCCTTCTTCTTTTCCATCCACGTTGGAAAATGGATGGATGACTACTTAATAAAGAATACGATGAGAGATGAACTATTGCCACATGATGAGTGGTTTTCTGTCTTCTGCAGCAAGGCACTCACCATCACATTATCACTCTCCTAATCATGTATCTATTTATCATTACTTTATCTGTAATATATTATATGTATATCTATTCACCAGTACTTTAACTGTAATATAATGCATAGATATCTATTTATAATATGTCCCCTTTAGATAATTGTGGTAATATTCTATATAATTTATGGACACAGTATATTTTTATTACACACGTCATGTACAGAAATGGGCCATGCTGTGCCTGAATGTGTTACCTTTGTTCTACACTACAGGGAAGAATGATGGGCATTTTTGTGGTGGCGGCCTGAGGGCAGATGTTGAGGAATGTAGGAGAACCACTATCGCAATCACCAGATGTTCTCTTCAATGCTCCTCTTATAGTTATTGAGAAGGGGAGGAAGAGAAGGAAATTGATTGCATTTACTTTTGAGCAACCATAATCATCACTCAAAATGGGAAAATATCTTTAAGGGGAGCAGGTCGTAATGATGGTCGGTTGAACTGACAGTAAATAAGGCGTATTTGCTGGTCTCCTTTTGCAAGCGCGACATCCTCAAAATTATTTTCGTACTAATATTGGCCCATTTGTTGTCTTCCACACTTTTCTGTGTTCTTCTGTTTGCTAAATACAAGATTTGTGATTCTTGACTTGGTTTTGACAGCAGACTGACTTAATGCACCGATCTGGCTGTGTTTCCTAGGGGACTGTACATCGGACATTGCCACAGTCGACCGATAAGTGTCACTCGTGTGGGAAGCGCGTCTACGTGGTGGAGAGGATCTGCACAGAAGGCCTCTACTTCCACAGGGAGTGCTTTCGCTGCAAGACCTGCAATTCGCCGCTGCGCCAGGGGGCGCATGTGTTTGACTCTGAACAGGGTATGTATCGCTTTACAAGTCAGCGTTGAGTGACTGTCGGATTACGGTTTACAAAGGCTGCAAGAACTTTTACTGAAATGTCAGAAATGTGTGTGCTCTTACAGGAAAACTTTATTGCAAAGCCCATTTTGTACAACATAAAAATGGGACACATCTGCGAACAAGCAACGAGCGCACAGTAAGTTATTTTTAACACCCTCGGTTTCTTTTTATTAATTTAATTGTATTCCATATACGTAGTACAATGAATTTCACTTGGGCATTTATGTACACAGAAAAACACAAAGCAGTGACTGGAATACAACAGACTAGGATAAACTCTGGTCTAATCCTACATCTTCCTTCCCCTTTCTGTTCCATCATCAGAGTTCTTGCGGGCGCCGGGACTCTGAGGAGCCCAGGTCCCATAATACCAAACCAGAGAGGCCCCCACACAGCACCACAGACAGCAGACAGGGCCCCTCCCCACCAGGTACCCTCACCTCACTGCTCAAGAAGGGCCTGAGCTGGCCCCTAAGTTTGACCCGTGCCGTTTGTGCGGGCCCTGGCCAACTGAGCGCCTGGCTGCACCGCCGCATCCGTGCCATAGGCATCCACGTCGAGGCCCACGGCCAGGACTATGCGTTCCTCTATGAGCTGCTGAGCGTGGGGCTGCCCCTGCTGCTAGTGTTGCAGGAAGTGCTGCTGCAGATGTACGCGGACGCCGCGCCCGCCGAGGCCCTGTCGTTACAGCCTGTGCTGCTGTGGCTGGAGGAGAATGTTGGTGTCAGGTTCACCTAGATGCTCTCCTGACCACCTCCTCCTCCTCATCCCTCTCCACTAACACAACGGTCACAAGTGCAATTAGGTCTTTTTTATGTCAGCCATTGACTCTGTGCACAAAAGCACCTTCTCATAGCAACAGCAATGTCGTGTTTTATACTTAGTTCTCTGTGGGACCAAAGAATATACACAAAGGTCGCCACGGCAACCTTCTTTTTTGTATAGTTTGAGTTGAAGATGTTTTGTATATCTTCAGATGTATTAATGGTCAGACAGGGATTTTGGAGGGACTTTTTAGTTTCAATTGAGACTGTTCAGACCATAGGGCACATTGGGTCTCATGCTGAATAACGTGGCTTTGGTTGCTCTAGAGCTGTTAAAACTCTCCTATGTTTTAAAGTGTTCTGTGGGGCTGCTATTACGCACTTTAGGCTTCACCCTGACTGGAGGAACATAGCTGAGGAGCAGATAATGGACGCGGTACCTTTCTGTGGTGGATAGGATTCAAATTTGGGCTTTGTGTTGTCCAGATTTTATGTGTTTACTACTTTAGTTTTTTGTATTTAATTTAATTTACTAACATTATGGAATCGACTGATGTAAATGTTTACGTCATTTATTACAAATATTTTCATAACCCACATTTTT
This sequence comes from Melanonus zugmayeri, assembly GCA_900302345.1. NCBI lineage: Eukaryota > Metazoa > Chordata > Actinopteri > Gadiformes > Melanonidae > Melanonus > Melanonus zugmayeri. The sequence continues at coordinate 9,557 of OMKN01001537.1, read as the reverse complement.
TTAGGTTTTCTTTTGTTTTTGTTTTTACAAATAAACATTTTAGTCGGATTATTTTTGTAACTGCTGCCATCTGCTGTTCACTTCAAGGAGACAACGTGAAGTGGAGGATGAAATACTTTTTTTGATAACTACTGTTAGGCTAAAAAACATTGGATACATATTTTATGATCATACATGATTAATTTTAATATTTGTATTTATTAATGTGCTTTATATATTAACTGTATTGTGCTTCTTAAATGACAAATAAATAATACAAAATAAATAGGAAAAGCTAAAACATGTTTTTTTATTATTATTAATTGGCCTTTTAATGCCTTATGCAATCTAGTGGTACACAGCAAGGAACAAACAAGGTCCCAAAAATGAGGACAGAGGCATGTATCGGTACATGAGTTATCATAGGTGGATAACATTATAACATATTACTTTTATTTTACATTTCCTATTTTTTTAATTGTTTTTTTTCTTTCATCCTTCTCTCCAAATTCACCTGAAGACTGTTATGACGTTTGTGTTGGGGAACCTTCTGGATCATTAAGGGAAATGACATAATGCAGGTGATTGCACCTGCATGTCTTGTTGATGCTGTGGTGTGGCTGCAGATATACCTGATATTTAATACAGATAGGGCCTGGTTTACTAAGCTCCCAAATAAAGAGACTGAATTGCGTGTTCATTGCAACATATTGCACGTTTGATTGGTGTATGTTTTGCGGGTGATTAACAGAATAATTGCGTTAATGACAACAGGTGCAAACAGCAGTATTTAAATGAGGGTTTTGTGCGTTTTAGTGGTTTCCGCCATGGAGAGTTTGGACGGAAAGCAGAAAGGGACAGCAAGCGCAAAATGCCCAAGCGCTATGTCTGTATTATTTTTATTTCTGTAATTTCAAAAATGTTAACACGAGTGACAAAAACCCTTTCTCTAATATTATTTCATTGTGTCTATGTCTCCTCCTTGCTACAATAACAGCAGCCATCTGTGCGCAATGCTGGGCTGATTAACCCCTTCCTTTCAAACGTATTGAATACAGACGCAGTCACAAGCGCCGCAATTACTTGGCTTGGTAAATCGCATTGCGTGTGACGCTAAATTAACCTATTTGCATTTCTTCCTCCCAGTATTTTGCGCACTAGGGCATTAACACCCCATATTGCATTAATTAAGGCAAACGGACTAAATTGACGTTGCGTGTAGTCTTGCGCATTTGAAAGACGCAATCCTCAGTGCGCACCGTTAGTAGATCAGCTGCACATTTGTTTGCGGGTGATATCAAGTTTACATACGTTTACACGTGCAAACCTTTAGTAAATCAGGCCCTTTGTTTTGTCTGAAACATATTGTCTAACATGTCATATGTGTGTATGTATGACATCACTGTGTGTGTGTGTGTGTGTATATGTATGACACTAAAAATGAATAAAGGTTTGAAGTGTGGACAAGCATATTGGGGTGTTGCATGCCTAATGAATGGCTCTTGTTATGGGTCGACCACCAGGGGGCGCTCCTGCCTCTAGATTTACATGGGTTGGTTTTCTGTGCATGGTTTCCACTCAGTGGAAGCATTCTTGTCTGTAAAATTGACAAGGGTTTAAAGTAAGCACATTTTGAGTACAGAAAATTACTTTGATGAAGGGAAATAATAAAATAACATATATTATAATGCTCAAATTTGTGGCATATTCACTAGGCCTACAAATATAGACAAGATAATACTGAAATTCTAACAAATAATTTACTAAAACAAACTGACACACTTGTATTTAAATGCAGGAATTATTGCAGCACATAATAGCATTTAATCAATTATCTAATTTGGAGAAATCAATTTTAAGTAATTCAGGTATGTACTCAATGTTCCTAGGTATGTACTCAATGTTATGTAATGTTATGTTCTTAACGTGGAGCCTCATGAGACCATCCAGATATTCACGTTGGTCTCACGAGGCTCGTCAACATGCCTTCTCTCTTAGCTGAAGATGACAATAAAGAAGCATGGCCCCTATTACACCAGAAGGCTCCAGTGGCCCAAATCAGGTTTTCAGAAATGTCACAGCAACACACACACACACACACACACACACACACACAACATGGGATATGTTCCAACTTCTGCCACTTCCTCTGGTCTTCACTCTGACACATATCTGATCTCTGGCCATGTGAACAGTGGACAACGGATCAGGCTAAGCAAAACAATAATAATAATTAGGCTATGCATTAAGACCTGTAAAAATGAACCTGATGGGAAGCACGGGAACTGTAGGAATGTATGTCTTCATACTTGTTTAACACCTTGATAAACAATGCTCACACAAAACAAAATCAACTGGAAATTCTCTGCCTCCTCTGAAAGCCTTTCTTAAAGGAAAATGTGTTTTTCTGTTACATGGGAAGTTATCCAGGAATGCAATAGAAAATCTATGCTTCTGTTGATAAAAATGTTTTTCTTTCTAAATAGTTCAGTGCAAAATAACCTTTTAGCATTGCTAGTAAATCATCCTTCCTCATCCAAGTCAAGAGTCCTTGACTTAGTAATGGCAGTTCACATTGTTGGAAACTTCTCTTCACAGTAAATATAGTTTACATGTTTTCATGTTCTCTTCTACTTTTTGACACCTGAACCATCCCTAATAACAAACTAACCCCTTCACGCCGTTATACTGAGCTGGGATGCTGGAACATGTTGCTTCTCCAAGGCCATGGCTTCATTGTCATTAGTCTAGATGTTTTGGGACTTCACGTATTTTATTTCTGTTTTCAGGACCTCTTCTGTTATATGTAAGTGTGCAAGAGCAGACAAGAGTTTACTGAAGCCCAGAACCTTCAGCATGTTTGTAAAAAATATATCAGCATGATTTTCAATGAGCTTTGTCTGTTCTGTTCTCCTATAAACATCCAATAAGGAAAGCCTTATGATCAATGGTCGACCTCAACCTTGTCTCAGCCTCGTTCATTTGCACGACTGTTGGCTCTGTGAGACTGGGGTCAACCTAGAATGATTCTGGTGCCTTTTTCAATTCCACAGTTGTTTGCTGTTTGAATTGTTTTGTATAATTGAGACATACTGTATACTTCCATCATCGATTTGTTTATTGGCCTAAATGAAAACTGTTTCAGCTTTCATAGCTTCTTAATGGTATAATGGCAAAATATGTAAATAGTAAATAGCAATTCAAACATAAAGTCCTTTTTAAGTGCCATCAATAAGTGAGAGACAATGTTGAGATTCACTGGGGCAAACAGCCCCCAATCCTGCAGCTGCCTGTAATGTTGACTGATAGCTGATCATTACTGTGATAGCCAGCGTGTGGGGAATGTTTTTTACATGTCTATCTTATTGCATGATTTAATTTAGATTTTATTGCTCTATAATATTGTGTAAGCAGTTTCCACGTTCTACAAATCCTTTCTACTATGTATTTAATAAAAATACAATACAAAAACATATCTACTGAAATGTTTTTAAACCTTCAGTCATACACATCCATTGATCCTGAATACATCTATAGGCTATGGCACATGTTGGCTAACAAAACATGTATATAATTGGAAATAGTTTCCTTGAGCCACATTTTCACAATGCCTGGATGCAAGCAAAGGTGCCAGATGTATACTCATAGGTCATCTGTCCAATTGCTCTTTAGAAACATTCAACTCAATTGTATCTCCAAAACCAAACTGTGCAGGGCCATTTAGACCCAGCATACCCTCTGTGCTTACGCAATTGAAAAAACAGAGATCCCATTTAAAAGCATTTAACCAATTCAAACTGCAAATATAATCTGCTTTGCATTGAATTTTGTGCATGTAAGAAGCCCTTTGTTTTATGCCTGGAGAAGGTAGTGGCCAATTAATTGTGACTGAAAATGATGGACTGTTAACTCTTACTCTTCTGTACCACCATATCTCTGTTCTTTCTGTATTTCATTTGCAATATATGGCAAAGTCAGGCACATATTTTAATTTGCATGTAGAAAAATAAACACATTATATCGATTTGTTGTCTTGTGCGTATACATGTATACATGAGACTGTAGATGTTCAAGTTCAATATCAACAGCATCTGTTCAATATTCCTAGAGCTACTGACTATATTAAACCATACACGTTTAATGAAGACCTAGACCACAAATAACCATAACTATATTACCACAACTCGTGGTCTTATTCTAAAAATAACTCATTCATGTCGATTTATTTTTACCTTTTATTCGCTTGTAACAACACTACAGTAATAGTCATTATTAAAAAAAAACTAGCCTAGCTAGTAGCACTACATTTTAAATGTCACCATCATTGAACTTTGTTATTGTTTTATGATTAGTGCACATCTGCTAAAACAGCCTTGAAATATAGGCCTACATACTCACTGAGCCCAAATTTACATTGAGTGGCCAATTATCTTTTGTAATAGAAAATAGGCCTACTGCTCTGTTGATAGATCTGTACAACTCTCTCAAATTGAATGGCCTTCCAATAATTGCTGAGTTGCAGTAGAAAATAGCTCTCTTATACCTTCCTATGCCTCATAGCGTCTTTTGTTATTCTGCAAACCTCTTGCGGAAGCTCTAACAATGTTGAGTAGAGGTGAACAATAGTTCTGCAATTTAATGAATTTGAGATTAAACATACATACTTAAAAAGGCAAATAAGGAATATGTACAGTGGCTTTGTAACACAGTACCAATGTCAGCACAATAAACACAAAGTCAGTACTGAGGTAACAGAGAATTTATTCTCCAGGATGCTATCTTAGTTCACTATGTTTTAGATTAACTGGAGCATACAATAATCAAATAATTAAATATTAACAATAACATAAAGGAATCGTACACAAATATACCTTTTCTAAACCCAAATAACCCTTGTGCTACGGAATACAAAAGACCTTGAAATGTATTCTTTCAGCCATATCCAGGAACTGACTGAATTAAGTAAAAAACCATCAAAAATAGAGCATGAGATGCTAAAAAGACATATGAAGCAAACAGTTTTTCCACAAAACAGGAATCCCGGATGGACACACAGGGGCAGCCTAGCAGAGAGGGGAACAGGTGGATGAGTGACACCTGCAGTGTCAATACCTGCAGACACGCAGCCTACTATCTATCTTTAAACATCATTGACACTTAAAAAATTACAAAATAACATACAATTACTAAACATACTGTATTAAAATGCTGTGTGCTGTGCTGTGGGTGTTGGTTATAACAAATGTGTAAAACATCATATGTGAAAATATCTCTTTTATCTGAAAAATAACTATACCGTACATACTATACTGTAAATACACGTTAAAATATTATCTCACAAATGAAGAACAGTCAAACAAACACAAAGCAAACAAACGAGGCTGAAGTTGGCTCAGCCAGCTCCTTAGTGGAATTTTTCAGTCCACCTTAAATGACCGCAATAACGTTATTTGACCTGTAGATGGCGCTATTTAGTGACTAATCTGTCCTGTGCTGTGTAGAGGCCTCTATTGAGACGTTTCTAAAATGAGTAATTTGTTATGAATACTCTGTATTCAGAAAAATAAAACCAACAATGACTGCCCAGTTTGCATTTTTCTATGGAATATATTTCAAAATGAAAAGCTACTATATGAAGCGACCAGAAACACAACATGTAAGATGTCTGACACGCCATGTTCATATAAAAAACCTACAGTAAAATATCTTGTAATTCTGGATTCTGATACCTAGTTACATTGTCATATACAAGTGCGGGTGGGCCACAGCAATTATGGAAACATTGCAGTGACACAATGACACCGCAGTCTGCACACCATGTTCAGAGGTTAATAATACAAATGTCATACTTATAATAAAAGTCATACCGACAAGTCATGACAATTATGCAGAAAGTGCAATCACTTTTCGCTTTTCTCATTTAATTATAGTCCATCTTGTCATGTTGTGTTTCTGGTCGCTTTATATAGTAGCTTTTCATTTTGAAATATATTCCATAGAAATTCAAACTGGACTGTCATTGTTAGTTTTATTTTACAGTTTAGTCATTTTAGAAATCAATAGAGGCCTCTACAGTACAGGACAGTGACTAAACAGCGCCATCTACAGGTCAAATAAAGATATTGCGGCCATTTAAGGTGGACTGAAAGATTCGAATAAAGAGCTGGCGAATAAATAGCCAACTTCAGCCTCGTAGCAAACATGTAATGCCTAAAACGGTTTAACCACACTAGCACATATTAGTACACATTAACAATGCAGCATATTAATAAAAATCACAAATGCATAAATAACACAAATGCTCACCTAGCGAGCAGAAAGGTGAACACACGAAGCCAACAGGTGGATGAGTGACACGCAGCCTATACCGCTCTTAAAGGGACACACACGCCATTTACTTTCTACTAGGTGGGTTACAGTTACTCTATGAGTTTGCGTTTATGTCCAACCGACCCAGCAGATTTTTGTCATTTAAAATAATGTTTTCATATGTGAAAAGAGAGCAGAGTGGCAAATTAGTTCTACAATAAACAATGATTAGCATTTGGGCAAAACAGCAATCTTAGGCTGAAATTGCATTTGAATTACAACGGCTTTGAAGGGGAAGTTGGGTGAAAAAAGAATAGCTTGAAGGAGATTAGTCTAAAAATATAACATTTCATTATTTTTTCTGTTTCACTCAAGTAAATAAACAGCAATCTCAAACAGGTGAACATACATGTCAGTCTTTTTAACTAAGTGGAAATGTGTGTTTTCTTCACTTGAAACATAATTCACTTTTCTATTTTACTTTCCTAAAGTTGGGGCCACCTTTGGCCCTACTGCATAATAATGTGTCCAGGAGGCGAGAGAAGCAGAAATAAAGAGAAGTTACGGTTCCAGGCTGAATAGGCCTCCATCAATGACACCGCTTTAAAATGATGGTCATGGTCCTTAAAGCCAACTCCATGTTTTAACAGCAATACACACTCAAGTCCTATCTATTACTAATACGGTAAAGCACACATAAACGAATGAACAATGACTGACAGACAGATGATATAGTTGTTCATGGCATATACAGGTAGTTCATAAGTACAAATATTCATGTTTGAATTTGAACACTTTTCTGTTAATGTGTTAAAAATATGTAGATTTTCAGGGCATTTGGAACAGCTTCAACAGCCACAAACAATTTAACCTTGACTATTTCATCAGTTTGGTTTATATAAACATACACCAGAGAACATTTCTGAAATGTAGGCAGTGCACTCCCAAGGAGTGCCGGTCATTCTCCCATCACTATATTGACAGAAATGTTCAGAAATAGAGAAAAAAATGTGTCTGTGTCTGAGTTCCTTGCGGCTGGTTATATTAATTACAATAATTATAATCATAGTTCTGCATATGGAGACACTGGAGTAACCAATTATATATCAAACATAACCAAAGTACCATCAAAAAACACTAATATATTTAAATGTAATTTAAGTTCAACAAAAAAATAATCAAATATTTCAACACACACACAGGCTCTTTTGAACATCTGTCAAGGGTATATTTATATAATTGAAATATGTAATGTATGTATAAAATATATAATAAACCACTTGGGATTATGCCAGTAAATACACAACAACATGGCTCTTCATGACCTGTTGTTAAGTGAAAGAACAGGATTTGTCAAATCCTTGGAGGCAAGTGGGAAGATTGAAGAAAAAAAAAGCAAAAGCTGTTGGCACGACCCCCATACTGATTAGTAGCATTAGTCAGGGGGTTCAGGATCAGCAGAGTGGGGGTGTAGGGCTTCTGCCAGCCCTGTACTTTTTTTAAACAGACACAACTGATTAATAGTCCTCCAACAACGATGGTGTGTTGG
>OMKN01001526.1:3817-16192 GCA_900302345.1 Melanonus zugmayeri | reverse complement strand
CAAAAGTTGTATTTGACGACAGAATACAACCCAACAGGATGTGGATTTGCGAGGATGGATGTGGCCACAACACACGAGGCTCCCCCATTCATTCGCCTGCCAAACATATACTACAGTGAGTGAACTTGCAACGGTGTAGGAGAGAGCCCCGTTCATTCATGAACATGCTTCTTCCCTCTGACAGGTTCCTACATGCATCTGAAGCCCCATAGGCTATTGTGGAATCAGGGACCTCCCTCTATTCTATGAATGTGGGCAGATACTCTAATGTTGTACTGGGCCATGGAGCTGAGCTGAGACTGATTGGTCTTGACTGTAGATCAGGCAGAGGGCTTTGGCGGGCATGGGGCTCCTCTGTTTTTTGTTGTTGTTTAGTATTTCTTTTGAAGTCTCGCGTAAAATAAAAATACCTATAAGGTTGTTTTATGTGTTTTTGTATTTGAATAGTATGTATATATGACAATCTACATTTTACCATTTTATCATCTCCATCAATGTTCAAAATTATTTTTCATAGACTTATGTTGTATACTTGAAGGGGTGAATATGCTAATAGCCTAATAGCCAAAACACCCCAGATAACCAGCTAAACGTATATATATATAGGCCTTATAATGCTTCTGATTCAAAAGTGAAAGTGGATTGCTTTGAATCATAATTAGTAAAAAGGAGCGAGACTAAAAGCCTACAGTTTCATGGTTGTTGTTTCCTTTAGTATAGACTTACCCACAATGTGACTGTAAACTAGATAACACAGATATGTAGGTCTACACCAATATTCGTGTTCCAGATTTTTTTTTTTACGACATAGCAAATCCAGTCTGCTTAGAGCTACAAGGCCTGAAACCATTAAGACTTTGACTTAAGCATTTTACAAACCAAACCCAAAAACTCTTGACCACGGTTTCCTCACTCCGTTTGTAGGAGGAGGAGGCGGCTAGTTCTGCCGTGTCTCCATACGTGGGGGGATGGGCACCACGAAGGGGTCCTTCCAAATTCTTTTGGCTGCGGGCTGGGCCTGCATGGTTGGCTGAGCAGTCGGCTGCTGCCCCCTGGGTCCCGCAGCCGACGCACAATTTATGCATCTTTTCTCCAAGCCGGCGTGTTGCAAGCAGAAAGCTTCTAGTCGTAGTCCTCATGGTAGTAAGCCTATCATCATGCTGCCTCTTTTACCCAGAGGCTCTCTCTCTCTCTCTCTCACTCTCTCTCTCTCTGTCCTCTCTGTCCTCTCTCCCTCTCTCTGTCTCTCTGTGTCTCTGAGTATCTCTCTCCCTGTCTCTCTCTTCTTCATGTGCATGGAGACGGGAGTGGGCCTGTCTGCTAGTGGTGTGCCTAGTACATATACTGGGAACCAGTATGTTGGAAAACTGTGGGAAAACACGAGGGAGAGTGGTGGTGCTTAACGATATCCAGCCCAAAAATAGAAGTAAGAGGGGGGAAAAAAAGGCTCACTCTTGCGTTTCCAGGCCCCTGGAGCAGAGTACTGCAGCAGACCCCTTAGAGACTCCTGTGGTGGGGTGGAGAGACGCCGACCAATGGGGGCTCAGGCGCTCTGTGTGTGTGTGTGTGTGTGCGTGTGCGTGTGACTGCCTGTGCGGCTAACTCAGCCTCTGCACAGCTCAGATGCTTCTCTCATGGATGAGTTCCGCGCTGATCCGCCAGCGTGTGTGTGTGTGTGCCGTGTATATGTGTGTGTGTGTGTATGTGCGTGTGTGTGTGTGTATGGCGGTGAACATGGGAACGATTGGTGCAGCCGTGGCCGCGGTGGCAGGACTCTTTCACTATACTGCATTTCTCTCCTAGCACACACAGCAATCTCTGTTGTTACTGGGTTATTAAAAGGTTAAAACATACGTCCTGGGTTAGCATAGGTCGCCTATAAACCAGTATCTATTTTCCCCATTAATGGCCACAATCGTCCTTAGTATTGTACTGTATCCACATGGTATGCCCTGGTATTCTGATACCATGCGAATTTTCAGTTAATTTAGGATTTACACTGTTAGTAGGCCTACAGTGTTAACTATATCTTCGTGTAATCCTGATTTCAAACTGTTTAACCAAAGTCAAGTACATCCAGAAAACGACGTATGGCTTATTAGTCGTATAGTCTACCTGTATGTCTACCTTCAACCTGAATCATACTGCTTTCGAATACAGGTGTAGTCTCACATGACCTTGTGTATCATTCACCTTGTTCCCCGGTTCATAGAGAAAACAGTGACGCAGCGCCCCCTTGTGGCGGCAGGAAAAGGCATTACTTTTCATCAGGAATTTGAGCCTCAACAGCTCAAGAAAAACATTGTCCTTTTCACATTCTTTTTTCCTTTCAACAAATGCGTCCGTCTATTATTAACGCTTTAAAAATATGTATTGCAAAAATAACACAGCACACTATTTACTTGTTACAGAGATCCCTTCCTTTAGTAGAGGGATAGTACTACAGGGCTTATTGTCGCGTTATCATACATTTTTTACAAGGGCTATTGGTAGACGTGAAAGTGATCGCAAATGACCACTAGATGGCGCTAGAACACAGGGGCACAAGCAAGCCACGCGCTATCACCGTATTCGCGGTCATAAGAGTGTTGGACGTACAACGTGAGATCAGGTCGAAAAGGTAGATCCCTGTCGTCTGCAATATCCTCAATAGATCAGTGTTTAATGTGTAACATTGTACGATCTTTACCCCTGCCAGATTAAAATGTAGGCCTACACTGTTTGGCTTGTCGGCGTCCCGACATGTGGTCCTCATTACAACGTCCATGTTGCTGGACCAGGGTCAACAGGCCTGGCCAGGAAAGTGCTGGCCTGAGTTTGGCCCTGACATAATCCCACAGCCTCCGGACGCTGGATTAAGACTGGTCCAATCTGTGATTACGAAAATCTGCCCAATCAGGGAGCCAATCTGTCTCTGCTGTTGAATTCTGGTCTCTTCTGCTTTTATTTTTAATGACTACTTAACTTGGTACTGAGATAGGAAGTGAGACTTAATCTTTTGGACTATATATAAAGATGTTGAAACCACATTATTGTTCACCCAAAAAGAAGAGGTTCTCTTAGAGTGATGCAATGCAAGGTTAAGAAAAGTGTAGGTAATGTTGTCACTAAGGTATAACACATGTCAATGGTAATTTAATTATTGCATCCTGGTCTGTGTGTGTGTGTGTGTGTGTGTATGTGTGTGCATGCACGTGTGCATGCATGTGCGTGTGTGTGTGTGTGCATGCATGTGTGTCTTCCATAGATCTCAGTATTTATGCAGGTTGTCTTGCAAGTCCTCTCTCACCCTAAACATTGCTCAATAAAATGCTAATCATTGGAAGATTATGGGCTATTAAATTCCCATTTGCAATGTTTACATGTTCTCATTGGCTTTAGATGGCGCAGCGCCACCTTGGAATCGACTTCAAATATTTTTTTATTAGCCCTGCAGAAGAACAAAGTAGCAAACATTGTAATGCCGGTGCCAAACAGCAAGCACATGGTTGAGAAGCAGAAGGGTGCAAGGAAAGGAAAATAGAACAAAGAGCACACTTATTGTGTTGATAAAATATAGAATAATAAAGTGATGAAATATCACTTAAATTCAAGAAAGTGTCATGGTAATTTGTTGTGTTCACTGTGCTGTCGTCAATATTTGGTCGCTGTTTTTAATTTATGGTTATGATTATCGGAGTGAGTGAATTGTATTATAGATGTATTTGTATTATGAATTGTACACCTACATATTTGTCTTCAATGCTGTTATGCAATTTGTAGATTTAAGAGTGCTTTTTATTCAAAATAGAAAATACAAAGTGCTTAACAAGTGAAACAATACAACAAGAACAAAAGAAAGAACAAAGAACATTACAAATCAAGGCCTGCTTTTGTGAATTAGCCTGGTGAACTGTTATCTTTTGGTTGTTTTTTAGTATTGAAATTCACTCGACCAAACCTTGGCTAAAACTACCAACATCAGGAAATCCTATCCCCTCTCCCTTGAAGACATCACTTCCTGTACTGTTTCCTGCCAGTGGTTTTACCCGCCCCAACACCACAGTCCCAAATGGACAGCTCCAGGCAGCTGGGACGGCCATAGATAGTCATTCACAAAATAAATCTCACTGGGTCTTACTGTTTGAGTCATGTTATGTTATGTTATGCTATATATCCAAGTCATATTTATTATACTTAACTACAAACAAGTTATCAAAAGCCATTTTGCTATATCATAGACAGCAAACTAACAAACAACACTAATAGTGCACTAACAGGGACTGATAGCAAATGTCACACTTTACATTAAGGGTACATTAATTAACCATTGTTTAACATTAGTTAATGCAGTAATATACATTAACTAACTTACTAAGGTATTAATTTATACATTATTTAACAGGGTTAGCCCTACCCCTAACCCTAACTCCTATGCTAATGCTATATCATAATAGGGATAGCTATATAATAATGCTTATTACTGCATTAACTAATGCTACTTAATGGTTAATTAATGTACCCTTATTATAAAGTGTTGCCATATCAAAACAAGGAAAGACTTCAGTCAGTCATCAGATGATCCATCTTATAATAACCCCATGAATGTGGGAGTGTTTTATGGTCTCTATTGTTCGCTCTCAGCGGTTATCCTGTATATCATCCAGTTCCCAGACTCCGATTCCCACAATGCTTCATCAAACACTAGAACATTTTGGGTGTTGTTAAGTATTGAATTTGTCTGCTACATATAGATGATTCATGTGATCATGGCCAGAACCCTTTACAGACCATAATAAAGAAATTAATGACCATAAAATATCTGTCACTGACGCTCTGACATACGTCAGTAATTAATTCCAGGAACATTTTGATGGCTGTTGGTTTGAAAATAAAATGATTTCTATTGTCTCTACAGCAGAAACATCTCGACGATGAGTGTTGGTCATTGGTTTGTTTAGGAGCAACATTAATTAGAACTGTTGACGTGGTCAAATGAAATACAAATGTATTATTGTATTATGTGTATTACGTATTATGTATTAACAAAAACAACCCATCCAAACAGATTGTGGATTAAGTTGTTGTTGGTAAGCAGTTATAGTCAATTATATTGATTAGTGCACTTGGTTTTGTTTGTTTGTGATACATTATGTGAGCTGGTCTGCAGATTGTCAGAGGTTATTATAGTTTCATACTTCATCAATATTGTTTACGGCTGCCTGTCACACAACATAAGGCTGTTCAAAAGGAATTGTTTCCTTCAAATGGTTGTATTTTGTGTTTCTTTCTTTCTTTCTGTCTTCATCCAGGAAAAATACTATTACTAATATTATTTATTATATTATTTCTTATTAATATTAATATTACTAATATTATTAGAAACATCATGTCAAGGTATAGTGAACTCATTTGAAGTGATCATTAACTAAATTACTCTGACATCATGATGGGAAATGAATGAATACTTTTCATTTCTAATTGAAAGATCCATGTTGCAATCCCTTTGTTATGGCTTTTGAAATCTACACCCTGTTTTTGGTCATAAAACCACTCTTGATGCGATGAAATCTTACTCGCGGTAGCTTGACTGCAGATCCAAGATTCAAAAACTATTTAGAACATCCAAAACCAAAAGAAATCATATTACCACATTATCATGAAAGCCTGTGCTGAAATGATGCTAAATGATTCTGCATGCAAATGATCATCAATCATGTAGATTGTTGATCCTATATTTCTATTATTCCAATTATCTTTATTTAAGCGCATGTGCTCCCTAACGTTTCCTTGACAGAAGTCAGAAATTACCAGTTTCAGTCGTGGGTGCAGGTTTAGACCCAACTGTCAACATAAGCTTTTTGCAAGTAAATCAATGACATCCTGTTAATACAACCTACCCCATGTTAGGTCAGAGGAGGAAATAGCCACAGATGGCCCTTATTACTGTCTGTACTAAAGACTTGTTGGATAAATGGGGTTGAAGTAAGAGAGAAAGAGCACACACACTTCAAAGATGGCTATAATCCCCACAGACAACGTACTCTGTCATTCCAAATCTCATCCCGCAATGTCATCTTCACAATATTCACCATGTCTGAATCAGCAAAAATGGATTCCTCACTTCTATGTTTGGGGCTAATTTCAAATGTCTATACACATTCTAGACACACAGAGACATATATAGACAAATAATGAAATTTCAATGACAAATAAAGTATACCATTCAACATGTTGGGGGCATGTTTGCCAAACCTTGTAAGAGAGCACCGGCCCCAAATGGAAACACCTTAATGGACTGACCTATAAATCCTAACCTAAACATTCACACAACTGAAAAGAAGTGGAAATCATTTCAAAGTGAGGAAGTTGAGGAACCTTCTGAAAGTGTTTGGTTTGAAGACAAACTATTTCTCGAACTCTCTGTAAACCGTGAGTAATTATTTTCCCCTGGTTATCACAATGACTGCATAGTTTAAAGTGAGGAGAGTGAGGTGTTTACAGAGTTAATGATACATCTGCACATTTCTCTGTTTATTTCACACTGTCATGCAGCACTTCCACAAGGTACTAGTAATGATATAAAGTGTATTATGTATCTATTTTTTGTATGTGTTATGTTAAGGTGACAGCAAATTGAGAGAAATATATAATCCCTCTGTGTTAACACTGATGTTTAATCAAAATAATGAAATAATGTTGTTTACTGAATTGTAAAAATGATCTCCCCTTATGTTATCAAAGTATCTAAATGGGAACAGTCTAATGGACTCCATAAAGATTTACAGACAATACTGTACCAAACGTGCCCCTCGACCCCAACACACACACACCTGGGAGATACCTCTAAATAACGGCAGAAACACTAATTACATTATGGCTTAATCAAAAGTAGAGATCACATTGAAGGACTAATGTTCAACCTGTTGACCTTAGAGGATGGGCAATGCAGCTGTTGGACACTGGCCGTAGTCGTGTGTACAGGGGGATAACACAAGCAGGCCGTCTGTAAACAAACTGTGCTGGGGATGTCCTTCCTCCATCACTCGTTCATTGTAAACCGCGTCCTCGTCATCACGTCACATTCCAGTCACACCCAGGGACAGAATTAAATTAATGTTCCCTCAGAGATTGGACTGAGCATTTAGAAGGAAACATAAAAACATGTTGTGTAAACAACTGGGAAGACGTAGGTTAATGTTGCTGGGACATCAGCAGATCAATTGAAAGTAACCATTACCATGTGTAAAGACAAAGAAAAGAACTTAATTTACAGTTGTATGATATATTTTCAACATCATTTCTGTAATGTACTCTTTATCTCATCAATGGCATATTTTATGTGTAGGAATTCAAAGTTTCATGTTGCCAGATGTCACTGGTTCATGTAGGACCACAAAGTGCATTGCAGGGATACACGTTGTGGTGTCAAGTTCTGGTTCGGTTTGTTAAGTATTTTGTCCAGTAGAAGTAAAAAACTTTACTCACTTCAACTTTAATTAGAAACATTTCCTTTTTCACCAAAATAAAATGCAGCTTAACAGAAATCAGTATAGCATATCTTAGCTGTTCCTGTATTATAATGTGTATTATAATTAGCTGATATACACAATCAATTATGATGTCATTTGTTTGATAGATGCATGCAACATTGCCTGCATGAAGTACATTTCTAACTTGACCTTAACTAACTTAATCACTTAATCACATTTAGAACAGTGTTACCAATGAGCGAACAAAAGAATAAACGCACGAACAAACAAGGGCAAACAAACAAACAAATCTTGAGCATTGCAGGATGTAGGCCCAGCAATGCCCAGCAACCACACA
Source organism: Melanonus zugmayeri (assembly GCA_900302345.1). NCBI lineage: Eukaryota > Metazoa > Chordata > Actinopteri > Gadiformes > Melanonidae > Melanonus > Melanonus zugmayeri. The sequence goes on along the minus strand of OMKN01001526.1, from coordinate 8,383 downwards.
CAGATCAGATCAATAATCTACGAGATCCATGATCCCTGGTCAATCCCCCAAATTACCAGTCGCAGTTTCATCGCTTTCTTTCTGCCTATGTTGTCAATGTTGGTTGCTAACTGCAATAGCAAGGCATTTGGTTTCCCAAATGTGGTTAGATGTTTAGACCTCATGCTCAAGGAAAATACAGAACCGTGTGTGGTACAACCCTTTGTTTGATTTGACCTTTGACACCCAACAAGTCCAGGCAAACAGCATTACTCTGCCTGCTTGTTTGTGTGAAGAGAGGTCAGCCTGGGGGGTGGAGCTGAGGTTTGGTTTGTCTAAATTATCAAATAGGAACAAAAATCTCAATTTTGGCCTGGTGTGTGTGTGTGACTTGAAGTTATAGATTACATTACATAGGCCTACATCTTGTAACATTTTTAAATACTAATGATAAATAATAATGATAAAATACTAAATATTCTGAAATGTAACTGCTTTGGTATTACTAAGACTATTACTACTACTTATGAATTAAATATTGATATTAGATTCATTGATCAACTCATCCATATTTTATTTCAAATGTGTAGTGTGTTCTTTAATTTTCACATCACAGTCCTAATGTCATACACATAATTATATGATCTATTGAGCTTGCAGTAAAATAATATATTTATATTATATATGTATTATACATTTCAATGCCCCAAGAACATTAAACACATGGGCTAGACTAGGATCAACACAGCCTGCCCTGCACTGACAAGCATCCACACAGTGAGATAAACACTGCCAACCTATGGTCAAAAGGAGATTTGTGTAACGTATTTTCTAAAAACTTGATTAAACAGAAATGAGCTCAAGGATTTCACAATGTCTCTACAGATTGCCATACTAAGACCAACAGCAAGAGAAGACTGTAATTGCTCAACAAAAAGTGCTTTCCAGTTATTTTCATTTCACAGAACCAAATCCTGGAGTCAATTAAGCGTGAATATGGCCTGTTTTGTCCCTCTTGCGTTGCCATTGTTTTGTTCCACTGTTGGCTCTTCAATTGACTTATCAGGGCCAAGAAGCATTTGCTGTCGATTGGACCGATGCATATGGTGCGGAAGCCAAGGAGTCACAAACACAATGCTTTCTTTTAGAACATTTCAAACGTTTGTCCTTTAAATGACAATACTGGTCTGGCTAAAAGTGCTATATTGCCATTATTTACATGTGGCGGCTCTAAATGCTCTCAAAACTAATTTAGCAAAAATGATATTGGTAACGGATGTGATTAGTGAAGCCAGGAGTGACGGCTACGATGGTTTTATCACCCAGACCGGTGTTGTCCTTTAAAGCTGAATGAACTTCAATATTTATGCTTGAAACTAAGAAAGCATGCTATGCTTTGCAACATCATGTCGAGATAACAGCTTTCCATCCAAGTGTCTCCCCCCCTAACGTCTAATGATATTTTGTTGTATTTCTAAACCACCGGAGAAAAGCCTGGCTGGTACCCCAGCATCCCCCGAGGTTCTGGATGTCCCTCCCTGCATGTTTCTCCTTTTATCTCCCGCTTCAGCAAAGGTTGTCGCAACTAACCCACGTTTGATCCAATCCAAATAACATATAACATATAACACAACATTAAACACACAAGTAGGTTTGGATTGTGGTGAATATTAGTGAATATTTTCTGCTAGTGCTAACACAATTCTTTAAACAACTTTTGCGGCATGTATGTTGTTGATGTGTTTTCTTTTCAACTTTTTCGGCTAGTCACTGCAAATTTTTTAAAGTAAATCTAAGCCACCCCCCCACTCCCAGAAACCAAACAATTAATGAATTAATGAACCCAACAAAACCATAAATAATAGCACCAAATATATCTTGCTCAGTCAAAGATATCCTTTGTCTTATCTCAGCTGGTGATTTATTGGGGGGCAATACATGTGCCCTGGGCTAAGTCAGCATTATTTATGTATTTTCTACAGATGTAGTGGTGGTTAAGTGATGTCAATTGAGCTGTAATTGAAGTTGTTCTATGCATTCATACAATTGCAATGATTGGTGTTTTCATGGATTCTCTGTGATTAGAAGGGAATGGGCTTGGATGAAAGGGTGTAGGATTAATGTAACTGCCACTTAATACAATGATGGACAAGCAATCCATTTTCAATAGTAATGACATGCCGCATTAGGTTTGTCATATCCCTGCTTGCTGCTATTGGTTTTCCAGTGCAAATCAGTGCAAAAAAGAAGGGATGTAGATAGCTAGGATCCGCCACAGTGAGACCGGGCACGATCGAGACAGGTCAGGTCAGGTCGGACAGAGACGTGGAATAAGCAAGCAGAGTAAACGCATGTAATGTATGTAATGATCTATAGTCATTATTCTTTAAGTTCCCAGAATCAGGCAGTTTGTACGGTGGATGACATTCGAAGGTGGCGCATCGTCAAGGAAAATTGGAGAGGAGAATTGTTCATTGCAAACGCTTCCTGTCGCTCCTTCCTAAGAACCCGGTAGTATCCTAGTAGTACCTGGCTACAGTATCTTGCTGGTGGGCTTGTGGACCCCTGCCTGCCTGCCTGCCTCAGAGGGTCATCTTAAGGGGCCTAAGTGGAGCCACTCTTCAAGCTTCCTGGAAGAAGTGATAGAGGGACTCAAAGACCTGCCAGTCACACACACCTCAGATAACCAACACATCGTTACAATCCATACTGTAAGTGACAACTTAACCTACTGAATGAAATGTATTCAATCTTTCTATTTTCTCATCTGTGATGATTCTGCTGAAGCAAGCCTTCCTTTTAATCCACATGACTTGCTTTGTAGTTGTGCTTAAAGCAGCTTTACTTTGTGTTCATGGGTGTGACTTTGGTACATTTCAGGATTATAAATGAGCATTCTCTCCCGGTGGAAAATTAAACCTAATGGATGAAGGTAGTTAGGGACATGACAATCTAACTGATGTACAACTCTGAGTTTACTCCATGGGCTTTGAAGATGTGTAGGCCTATTGATTTCCCAACTGAATATTGTACAAATAAATCAAAGATGAACATTAGGAATTAGAAGAATAGGCTCAATCAAATTCCATTTGTTGTAGATAATTAAAAAACAAATGCACAATGTCTCTGGTGGTGCACTGGCACATACATAATATTATTTGAAATGGCAGGAACATTAAATAAAGTTGTTGAAAAGTCAAGTCATAAGTATTCATGAGTAGCACATAATGGCAAAAGTACTGCAACTGCATCCTCAGGGGGATGAATACAATTAGAAGATAAGAGGTGACCAGGTAGGATGCATCATGAGTTGCATTATTTAATGTGGACTATCCATGGTTGGATAGTCCACAAAGCAAGCCTTTAGGTACACTTCCCCCCCTTGGGTTACGTATGTAAACGTATGTGGTTTCTTGGTTCACTGATGCTTAAAGGGCTAAAGTTTTCTGTCTTGCTGTGGGTTTCAAATCACAAACAACTATGAACCTTAACTCTCTCTAGAGTCCCCCTGTAGATCGTGATAATTAAAAAGCATGTGAATGTCTTCATGGTTTAAAAAAATGACTTCTTTCCACGCTACCTCATTAGTGAGGGATGGACACTACTCACAGTGACAAGAGTATTGTCAGCTTAAACACACTCATATGGGGGCAAGATAGGGTGTTCGACTTCCAGTCAAAAGGTACTAGGTTCGATCCCCAATGTCTGCAGACCTGTAGGCATGAGAGCCTAACCCCTACCTGCTCCTTAGTCGCTTTGGATACAAGTGTCTGCTAGAATTACTAAATAGTAGTAAATATAATAAATCCAAGTAGTAAATAGTTTAGAGACACACTTTCTTTATTTTTCAGAACATGGCAATTTTTCCAAAAGATGTAGTTGTCATGGAAACATCTTTAGTGCAATAGAAGCCCGGACTGTATTTCAGACTATAGACCCAGTTAAGTCGGTCATCATTCAAAAGAAGACAAGACAGCTGTGCGCTTCTTCTGCTCACAAAGATTTATGCACTGGGCTATACCCTAAGAGCAACAAAAGTAAAAGGCTCAAGTCTTCTGGGTCACCTTAATTTATTACATATGTAGTAGTCATTGACCAGAAACATGACTGTACATTAGTATTATTTAAAAGTAGTCCAACAGCTCCAGAGAGTATCAGATGTCTCCCCCACCCCTGCATGTTCCCTTTGAAGGTGTCATTCACTGTTGGCTCAGAGCATATTTCACATAAATTTCATCAGCTCTACATGGAGGCCCCATATGTCCAAGAAGTCTAAGATGTCTTAGCTGTTCCTGAATCATGGTATTGCGTTAAGCATAGGCACGGTAATGTTTAATGCACTTATACTAGGCCTATGGCTCCTCAGTCCAGGCCAATGAAGCAACTATATTCTAATTAGCTATGATATATATATGATCCATTATGAATTAATTTGTTTGATAATAGTACACAAATACTTGAATGTAAAGTGATATAAAAAAACGTTTAGACCAGAAGGTAGAAACTGGACCTTCTTAACAAATTACAGGTACGTGACTTGTATCTCAAGTGATGTAGTAAAACCCCAGCATCTGTTTTGAGGGTTGT
>OMKN01001417.1:3937-14415 GCA_900302345.1 Melanonus zugmayeri | reverse complement strand
ATCCATAGTATCCACAACATGCTCAGCGAAGCTAATAATGCTAAACAAATGAAAACTGCAACAAAAATATAACGACTAAAAGTTTATTTTACAACAACAAAACTCTGAAAACATCATTACTATTTTCTAATAAAAAATATGATTACAAAAATAAAACCATGTGGGTCATAATCTGTACTCAGTGTGATCAGTGTGGTGTCTAACACACAGTCTTTCCTACACCATTGTTCATTTCCACGCTTAGCTGCAGTGTAAAAAACAACCCGCTGACTGTGGGCCAAATAGAGATTCCTAGAGAGTAAAAGAGGTGGTCCAACATGTTGTGACCTTACATTACCAATTCATCTCTTGGTGGTTCTAATCTGTGGCTCTTGTTAGATGCAAATACTTGACATACCGTTGGATTATTAATAATGGTGAGGAAACTAGCTCACAAAATCGCCCACAGATGCCCCCCCTTTATAATAATGAATGGAACAAAAAATGTTTAAAAAGTAAACCCGACAACCCCTAAAAACACAAAACAATGAAAATACAAAATTTGCATTATCTCCCGCTACATAGTGCTGACAGACATTATGTAAAATCTCAACAATGTGATATTTATTGCCTCCCAGTATGCATTTAAGTGTGCTAGGGTTGTGGAAATCACTTGGTTTAAAACGTGTGTGTGTGTGTGTTGGGGGGGGGGGGGGAATTGCAGCGGAACCGCTACATTCTCATTCCCCACCGGAAGTCCCCATCACATGGGTTTAATGAGGAGATAATTTGCAAGGGTTAGATTGATACGTACCTGCTAATCCCATTTAATTAGGCAGGCAGCTGGTGCTCAGTCATCACAGATGCTCACAATGCCCAGTAGCAGGTTTCAAGGCAAAAAGTGAGATCACTCGCCTTTGTATTGTTTGAAATGGTTGACAGAGACCCAGCAAAAAATAAATTATAAAACGGCAATTGTCTTACAACTAGTCGCCCACTGTGAATTGAATGATTAGGACAAAGAAAAACGACACATGTATACCGGTAAGTTATGCAATATAAGGTGTTCACCCTACATTATATTGTTGGCTAAATCTATAACGTCATGTTTTGAATATTTTTTGAATATTTGCCTTTGTCAAATCATTTTCATGTTACAGCGATAAAAATACCTACAGATGGCATGTTTTAAGCACATCAACAACTGTGAATAGCCCCATCTTAAAATGGTTCTCCTCTTTAAGCTGTGTTATCTCAGAAAACACACAAAATCAGACATGCAGCAGTTTTTATGCAAATGAGCTACGGTCTCACAAGCATTTATTCCTATCTAAAACACATTGACAGCAATCCACGATGTGATGTAATGTAACAGCAATATTTGAACAAATAAGGGTGGTAGAAAAAGGCAGAGCTGCAGGGCAGAAAATAGATGATTTGATTTACTTGCAACTAGAATTTTTATTTGTATCTATTCCTTTGTCTGGAAAGACCCTACACATGTACACAAATCATATTCAACCTACCATCCTATGCAGGACAGAGATGTGTAGAGACGTTCTCCATGAATTGCTTATGTGTATTTCTATGTACATGCGGCATCATTATACAGCAGATTCCATTGGTTTATTTCAACCAATGTATTTTATTCTGTGAGAGTACCGCAACAGAATCCATTGGTAGGCATCAAACCTTCGCCTCAGCCTTTTGCAGAGCATTTCTGCTGTTGCATTCACATTGGCCTGTTGTGTTTCTGAAAAGTTTTTCCGTGGTAAGTTGGATCATTCATCATCATTCAGAAATGATTGTGATAAATGTTTCATGAATACCGGAAACTATATTAGGGAATTATGTAACATACTGCCCCCAGGAAAAACGAGCAGGTTTTTCTTCTACCAGACTGCATGATATAACCTAACTTCCCGTCTCGGTGCAGCTAGATGAGTAGATGAGAGCCTGTGTTGATTCCCTCTAATTCGGGACACCTGTTCTTTATTCATCAAGTCTGTTATTCATCTCAGTTTGATTTCAGACTCAGTCAGCATTGACCGAAGCACTCTTGCTTAATGGTGGCAGAGCTTAATAGGTGGAAAACAGACAGCAGTTGTAAGTCATATGCAGACATCCCGGCGCAGGGCTGTTGGGCCATGCGGTGAGGCACAGTAGTCACCGCCACACAGAGGGAGACTGTTAATGTAACCCTGGGCTCCCCGCCCAGAACTGCTTTACCTACACGGGGCCCCAAGGCACAAGACGCGCACTGGGGCCCGGCAGCAGGACAAAAAAAATAGGTGTTGAGAGACTCTCATAACAGGCGATGGTTAAAAGGTACGAAAAATGCCAGCATATGTTTGCCCCTTCCGGCAATGAATTATGGAGGAGCTCCATGTCGTCTTTGCTTTTGCGGCAGACGGGGGCTTCTGAGGTTCCTGGGCTGTGACAGTACATGAGCCTCATTTGGAGGAACCAAAGGATTGTGATGACAGCGCAGGGCCCATATATTTTTCATGATCCATTATCACGATGACATCGTCACAAGCCTTTTGCCATGAAGCGTGACTGCACATATTGGCAGCAGCCACATAAAACCCCAATCACGGGGGGGGCTTCCTTTGGAAAGGAGGGACCCGTCCTTTGTGGATTGAATGAGTAAATGAGTTGGTATTTAAAGGCAGAGGAGAGGAAGGAGTGGGAAGCAACAGGAAGACCAAACAGGGTCTTCTGTGAGATCTTCCACTGAGATAAGGAACTCTATATGGCAAGCATGGAAGAGCGTTCTACTGACACAGTGAACGGAATTGGACAAAACAAACAATATGATACAGGTTAATATACAGAGCCCAAGACGCAAAGTAAGAGAGCTGACTACTGAGAGAACATCACATGGCGTAAACAAGTGCATATTTGTTACAAATACACATAATATACTGTATATAGAAGATCATATGTTAACATACGTCCATCTTTCTGATGACACTTGAAAGCCAACTCTCGTCGGCTTATAAAAAGAGATCCCCGTAAGCCAGTGAAAGGCTGGGGCCAGTCTTATTGAGTTGTTTACATGGACTGCTCTGGACTGCGCCAGGGCCAGAGGCGGCCAAGGTGGCTGACTGTTATTGTGTGGGATTCAGCTGCTAGTCAACTCCACTCCACTCATCAGCCCTGGAGGGGGAGGGGGGGGGTTGACGAGGTCAACAGTAGCCCACTGTCTGTGGCCACTACTCCATCTCTCCCTCCTTGTCTTTTCCTCAGCCTCTCATTACGCACACCTTCTTGATCCTCCAAAAGTTTGCGGAAACCTAGGCAACTGGCTCAGTGGTCCTCCCCACCCCCCCTCTCCCCTAGCCTGGCCACATCTCTCCCTCTCTCTGTCCACCTCCTCCTTCCACTCCTTACATCCCAGATTTATTGCTGCAATCTGTCAGTGCTCCCGCATCGCCCCCTGACGCGTTCCTTTGGCAACCATTATGCATATGTTGTCACTGGGATAATATAGACACATATGCCACAGCCATAAAAAGCCCTGGGCACAAAGAAATATGACCGGATGCGGTGGGAAAAGGGGTGGGCAAATTGAATTTACCAGCCGTAGTATTATTCGTATTGTTATTTGCATTTGGATCGTTAGCATTGTAGTAGTGCTTTTCCCCAGTCCTGCACTCCTCTCTTGGGCCTCCTCTGGCCCAAGAGAATAGCGAGAAGTTGACACTTTAATGGTAATTGAAAGCCACAGAACGCCAGGTCAGATTTGGCCCAAGAACATCCACATAATGAGCACACAGTAAATGGGGGTGATCATAAAGTATGATTTTTTGTCCTTATTCCAAGCCATAATGGGTCCAGGAGAGAGGAGTGCCTGATGTGCCGTGATCTCCGTTCTGAAGACTCACAAGAACTACAAACGTGTACCCAATATGAAATAGGAATAAAGTTTCTACAACAATTTCCCGTAACACAGGACATAGGAACATCTTGGGTGGCGGAAAAAGGCACTGACCAATTCACCCACCACGCCTTGATGTTCTGCCTGCAAGCCGCTCCACAGACTCCCACAGGTCCTATTATCCATTGATGCATCAGATGCATTTGGAATGGTATCAACTGAACCTCTGAACCTTTCATCCATATTCAACTCTATTTCACATGCTATTCTCCATTTTGTAAATGTGAAGTAGTTTTTAAGTGAAAGTGAACCTTCGGCAGGTCTGTCTCACAATATGATAGAAACATGGCTTGGTGGCTCTAAATTTAACACATGCTCAAAAAACCTTGTAGTGAACTCGGTTCTGAACCAGCCTGAGGTCAGCTGCTGATCATTCACTCTAGCATCGGCCTATTCCCTATCTCTCTATTCATGCCCTGTCCATGAGGGGAAATGCTCCAAAAATATACTCTATACACACCAATCTCCTGGAAGATATTCCCTCATTTGGCGTTTTGCTGCTGGTGGTGGGGGTGAATGATGTCTAACATGTCAGTCCAAAATCTCCCTTCGGTGTTCAATAGGGTGAAGATCTGATGACCGCAAAGACCACAGAGCTTTGGTGTGTTTAGGCAGTAACAGAGCCACCAGAGAGGGGCGGGTCAAGCATCCGTATTTCATGAAAACATTTATTTTAATTGTTGCAAGTAAAACTATTCCTAATCAACTATTTTGAGGTTTTACTTTATAAGAAAAAATGCAAATTGTGTTGTTTTGTCTAAGTATGATACAACACTCACAATAAACAATATTAACAGGTCTTTTCCCCAAACTAAATACAAAATCCCATATTAGAATCCACTGATTTGGTCTATCCAACCCAAAATATATTTGTAATATTCACCAAGTAGAATAAACAATAAAGGCCTCGGGCAACATCCAAGCCTTGACTAAATAAAAATCAATTTACCTTGAAGAAAGGTGTGGAGGTTTCTTTGCTGATACGGCTGGAATTCCCATTTGTGTGTTTGTGTGTGTGTGTGTGTGTGTGTGCGAGCATGAGTGTGAATTATTTTGTGTATGCAAAATTGCGTGTGTGTGAGCATGAGTGTGAATGTTTGTGTGCATGTATGCATGCGTGTGTGTGTGTGTGTGTGTGTGAGAGAGCATGAGTGTGAATTATTTTGTGCATGTACACTTGCGTGTGTGTGTGTGTGAGCATGAGTATGAACGTTTGTGTGCATGTATGCGTGCATGTGTGTGTGTGTGCGTGTGTGAGAGAGCATGAGTGTGAAACATTTTGTGTGTTTGTGCGTGCATGTGTTTGTGCGTGCATGTGGGGCCAAGGCATTATCAGGTTAACTGTTCTTATTCCTAGGCAAATTGCATTCCCTATTGGAAGTGCAATAATAAATAAATGAATCCAAAAGTTTCACACTCGTCACTGAACTCGGTGTAAAACAGCAGAGTGTGGAATCCTGGGGGGCAGCAGAGTGCTGTTTGTTCACAAGCAGAGCCCAAGGCAAAGGTTGGCTACCAACAGTAATTCAACTGCACCATAAAGCAGCAACGCTATTGTTTGAATTAGGACTGCAACTGTTGTTTCTGAACAGAAACAATAAGAACAGAATAATTAAAGATTTTTGGGGGGTAAAGGGATGCATTGCATCTGCATGGCAAGTCAAAGAAAAAAGAAAAGCAGAATTCATTGGAGCCATGTGAACATGTCTTATGGATTGCACATACTCTCTATCAGGGTCCAAAATGAATATCAAACAAACAGCCGACTATGGAAAATAGCATTTGCGGAAATTATGAATGTTTTATTTCAGTGTTTAGACTGAGACCATGCAGGAAACATATGACCCCCATTGTCCACTATACCTACTGTGGATCACATCAAAGAACTTGAAAGAATGAAATTGGTAATTGGTTGGTCCTTGCACGTATCACCCCTAGCTCTCTTCTGGCTTCATTTCCTCTTTGAAACAAACCAGAAATGTCAATTTCCAATGCAGAGGCATAAAGCCTTTAGAGGTTTTCTCTCATAAATGAGGTTTTCTCTCAGAATTAAACATTTCTAATCTAACTTTAACCTTGCACTGCCAGCACTTTCATGATTTAAAGTAAATTAACTGAAAAGCCGCGCCTAGAGTCATTGCAATATCCTTAATGGACGTACAGTGATTGCCAGGCCAACATGAAGGCCTGTATGGTTTGCCTTGAAGACAACATGAAATGGCACTCAGAGTGGATCTTCCATGCCTACAAGTAAAACAGCTAATTAGTGAAGGGCAGAATCTGGTAGAAATAGGAAATTTGATTCTCCATGTTTGATTAGATATTGGAAAACAGACAGCTATGTGTGTCCCCTTGACACCCAGGCTTTATACGAGGGGAGCAGAATATTCATATTTTTGGTTAAAACGTTGAGCTATTTTATATTTTTAATTTTTTATTCAATAACTAAAATAGAAACTGTTTTTTTTTATATTGTGAATAGTATAGCTGCAGACAATGGCTAACAAGGCAACCATTTCATATTTCACATGTAATTCATTGCTGTCACTTGGTGTAAACACCCATCGGAAAAATAACGTACATGCTGTAAAATACTGCAATGCTGCATTATTATTTTATGGCTGGTGGAAATATTTCTCAACTCTTACTTTCCAAAAGTGCATTGCTGCTGGTTTGTTAGCAACCCATAATGCTCAGGTAAACAACATACACACACACATACACACACACACACACACACACACACTTGCGGCTGCAAGCTAAGAATGAGAATCATTTGAGGAGTGTAAATCAATTTGCTAACTAGAAGTGTTCTAGCAGAACACTAAATGGTGGAGAATAGGTTCAAGGGCATTATAGAAAACGTAACATTATTTTCTAAATAGAATTGCCTCATGTTCATATTGTCACTTACAGTAACATACAAGAAAAAAAATTCCAAATGACACTAATCAATTGAAGTGGCTTGCACCCTTTGTGCACTCACAATACGATAATAAATGGACCATTCAATCAATAAAAGTATGAAGACATAAAAGACTTGTCATGTGCTCACAGGATGCTCTCTCTCTCTCTCTCTCTGACTCTCCGTGGTGACGAACCAAGAGCAAAGACATCCGTCTATGCAATGCAGTCATCCCCCTAGGTGTAAATTCCCCCAGGTTCCGGGGCCTGAATTGTGAAATGATATTTCCCTGCTGACCTTTCCCTGTCTCTTCAGCCATCTTGACACAACGTCTCATAGGCTTAAGGAACACGGCAGGTCACGCAAGGGACAACATCAGACACATGCCTGGCCGGTACTCCAACACGGCTTTACGCGTTTCAATTACATGTTCAGAAGGGGACACCGACATGTGATTTCTGCTATCGCATCGCTACAGAGCTTTGACTGAGTCGACAAGTCTGGTCGGGAAAAAACGAAATGGATAACACAGCTCCACACACACACTCACTCACACACATACATGCTTACATGAAGGTGGACATTGAATTACACATACGGCAACAGTTCCATTTCATTGTCTTTCATTGTCCGAAGGTAAAACCCAACTGTAGGAATTTGATTCTTCCCAGTGGCGTCTATAGTTTAGTTGTACCTTATTATAAATGCGGTCTACCGTGAAGACAACATAACCGTGACTCATGGCATATTTCACGCGTGTGTTAATGATTTGTCACAGCATACATAAATCGTGTGTGCTATGTCCCCAAACTGTAAAGTAGTATCAACATCATTTGCATAGGGCTTGTACATCAGAATGCATCATGGGATTTTTTGCTGGCAATACTGTGCCATATTGAGAGGACTCAAGAGAGTTGTAGTACTGTGAAATCCTAAACCAACAGAAATACACCGTTACCAAGGCTCTTTTGCCACATCTCGCATGAGAAACGCTGTGGCAGTTTCAAACACAACGTCTCCCCATATTGACGAATCATTTCACAATTAATGACTAAACAATGACCAATAAACTAAAATACTAACACAATAACTAACATTCAAATGCTCCTATGCTTCCAAAATGGAGTCGGCCATTGCAATGTGACATTGCGATGCACAAAACCTATAGCAAATATATTGACTGCTCACACATTTGACCTGCACTACACCCTTTGTATCCATGTTTGTTCCCATGAATAACAGCATAAACATTTCTCCCAGAGGGCAGTGCATCCATATCCAGATGGATCCATCCGCTAGATGCTTGTGAGATCCTGTAGATCCATAAAATACAACGTGAACAAAGGCAAGTTGGACTGAAACTGCCTATAACTGGGGGCTAGTCGTTTGGCCAGCTTTTTCTGTACATTCACATGTATCTCCAGTTCCAACACAACATTGAAAGTATTAAATCAATGACTTCCTTTCGCCTAACTACCAACAGCGTTATTAGAACAGCATGAAGAAGAACCCCCGCCAGCCATCTTTAACAGGACTTACATTGCAATAGTATCTCTCTGCATCTCACTACAGAAATCTCCCAGGAAAATCCCTACAGACTTAGGTGGGAGTGTTGCCTGGCGACTTCCACACACCATTAGGCTGTTTGAGCCGCTGGTTCATGCAGACGCTTACATTTCTTTGCTATATTTGTACAGCACAAATAAATCATCAGCTGGTTCTGGCCGTCCAGGAAAATTAGGACACGGTCACGGGAACATCTTAACTCCTCAGTTGGTTTGCCACACGGGGAGATTAATCCCAGCCTGGCAAGGCATGGGGTTTAGAAGAAGAAGAAGAAGAAGAAGAAAAAAGCCTGCCTCGTGATGTGAGGAACACCTATTTGTGGAATATTGAGCAGAAAAACACGGCGTTCCCGTGAAGATCAGTGCCGCTGAATTATGTATAGACAGGACTGAGGGGAGCCGACATGTTGGCTCACTCCCGTCTACTCCCCCACAGCCTTCCGCGGCTTGACCTTCTTCTCCATTACCTACCGCGCACAGCATTTTTCATGTCAACACAATCATGTCTCTTTTCTTTTTTTTGTCCTCCTCTTCATGCTGCTGATCCTATTCTATTATTGCACAATCTCACCGGAGCACGTTGCTCACGTCCAGCTCAAGGAGGACATGAGAAGGATGAGAGCTGGTTTGTCTTTTACCATATTTATTTGAGTAATTTTGACAGTTTTTAACCACTTATGGCACTTTTCCACTACATGGTACAAGCTCGACTCGACTCGCCTCACTTTAGATTTCCATTAGGTGCCAGGTACTATTTTCTGGTACCTGGTACCTACTTTTTAGTACCCGCTCCGTCGAGGTTCCAAAAAAACTGGCACAGATACTAAAAACACTGCAGACCACTGATTGGTCAGAGAAACTCGTCACTGCGTCATTTGCATCACTGCCTCATCAATGCGCTCATGGGATCACCACCCGAAACAGCCATAAGCGGCCGGAGCGGTTGTAAAAAAAAGTAGTTAAAAAATGAAATAAGAAATGAATAAAATAATGTCCCGCCATTACTCTTTGTTTGTGCTTACACCGTGTCCTAACTGAATGCGAGCGTCTGACTACCGCATCGCATCGCATCACATTGGACGCTCTCTGTCCACACTGAATCCGGCTGCTCTCACCCGGTCAGCAGCTCCTCACATGTCCAAAAACGTAAATTTTTCTGACCACATATTCTGAATCTACATGGTTACTTTCTCGCCTGAAAAAATATTAAAACTTAATAAAATGACATACAGTGAAAATTAGAACAGTTTTCAGCCTGCTTTAAAATCCCACTATCACTGCCAGCTGGAACGGTCGTGTTGAAGATGACATCACAGCAGTTTAACCTGGCATCGCTATGGCGACCAGCTACACAGAGGGGGTACTAAAAAAAAAGCGCCTTTAGTACCACATTTTAGATCAGACTTGGACACTTTACGCTGCTTTTAAAATGCACTTGTTTATTGTCTTGTGCTTGTATGTTCTCTGTCTCATGTAAGAGGACGTGACTGATTCACATTTCCATGAGGAGCTCCCTCTTGTTGTAACACAGGCTTATATATCTCTGGCACTGGTATCTCTGGCATCATTACTAGTCCAGAGGAAAGTTTCCCCGCACATTTCAGCACTCATCTTTCAAACTTTCAACTTTCAAAAGAGTCTGATTGGTGAGACGACGGCGACGACGAGAACCCTGACACACGATGAGAGCCCTGGAAAGGCAATTCAATGAAAGGCATAACATCCATCGAGAATTTAAAATGGTCCACAACAACGAGAGAGAGAGAGAGAGAGAGAGAGCAAGAGTCATTTCAATGCTTACCAAAATCACCGGGGACGAAGATGTCATATAGGCAGCTCTGGCCTTTGGTGTAATTATGTGGGTAGTTTGGGGACAGCACCGTTCCCTCGGAGCCCATGGACCGACCTCCACAGGGGGCTGTGGACACACACGAGGACCAGGAGACAAAACACATGGTGATGAATGATGTTACAAAACAGAGGGTGAAGGAGAATTAAATACACAAGCAAAAAATAATAATTACAAACATAAAAAACAAGCAACCTCGGATAACACGTTAGCAAATGTGAAAATGTCAAGGCAGAT
>OMKN01001412.1:4702-15545 GCA_900302345.1 Melanonus zugmayeri | reverse complement strand
TGGTTTGTGTTCTCTGCTTCCTTGTGTCCTGCGCCGGCCCTCGGAAAACCGACGCGAACAAAGAAATGAGGACACCTGTCAGGAAAACAAAGACATTAAAAGCTTTTAATGGCGTGACTCTAGGTACACTGTTGTAATGAGTGTACAAATCTCTTTGGATCCTTTGTTTATAGAGCCGTCCGGGTTTAGCAGCGGTTTATCAGTTAGTTTGTGTTTTCAGAGACAAAATTGTGTATTGACATTTAAAAGCCTCAGGGAACTTAAATCTGTGATTTGCTTCTGACTAGGTTAATAAGGGTCGTGTTGGCGTATAGTATGCATACTCAATGTGCCATTACCTGTCAATCGATGAATATGTGAATGTTTCTTCCTCCCCCCGAGTGTGGATGTAAATAGGGTGAGATTATCTCAGTATGGGCTGATCTTACTCTCACGTCATGCTGAGAAAAGGAGATGTTTCTATCACTATCTGGCTGAGCTACACGACCGCATCAGCTGCACACCGGGCTTAATAATTACTCAGTCAGTAATAACATCATGGCCACGCCCAGTCACCTCTGAGTAAAAGCTCTGATTGGCCAATTTCATTACGTTCATTTTTTCACATCAAACTCTTAATTATAACCCAACACGCTTCTAGCTTGCAAGCAGCTAGAAGTGTGATTGTGATTGAATTCGGGATTTTTATAACAAGATAGTAAAGAAAAACCCATCTGATTTAATGATCTGATCTGAAGTGAAATGCTGCAAAGTAGTGCTTTTCTTCTCCGTCAAAATCAATGTAATCATCTCGTACAATTTACTTCTTCTGCAATTTACACTTTGTTCTCCAAATATGTTATAGCATGCACACACACAAAGCAAACAAACAGACACACACACACACACATACACACGTTTGGACACATCCCTCCCATGCCTTCTCGACAAGATGCTTCTGGCATGGATTGTGATACAACACACTTGAGAGTTTTGTGTGAGTGGTGCATTCAGCCAGGAAATCAGATTCCTTTATGTATTGCTTCTCATAAAAGTGTAAAGTAGTCCTTCTGTACATCCGGTGGAGTGGACAGCGGTGCTGGGAGGAGAACCAACAGCACGTGGGAATAAACAGCTCTGTTATCTGCCGTCTTTCTTTCTTTTTGTCTTTAGGTATTTAGTCTTTAGGAGATGTCGACGTTACAGCCTAAATATTCACTCTAGTCTACCGACATCATATCGGTTCAACTGAATGCTGGTAGTCGTCTCATCTGTGGTAATGGCAACAGCTGTTGGGGTCCAATTCTAACCGCACAGACATGGCTGTTTAATTTGTTCATTTAGGTTGTGTTTCTGGTACTCTATCCTTGTCTGAAGGAAATCTATTGTTTATTAGCAGCTGCCCTAGCACCGGAGAGAGCGACGCTTAAAAACAAACCAAACAGAGCAGCGGTGTTGTCATCACGATCTTATTTCACCAGGGAATCGGTTAATGTTGACAGACAAGGTGGGGGTGGGCCTGCTTCCAGGGGCAGAGATAGCAAAGTGAAGCACGCTACCAAGGTGAACAACAAACAAACTAATTACATAGACAATGGTGGGAAAGGACAATTGTTTTTACCCTTTGGCTCCAGGCGGTGTAAATTAATTTTGCGTTTGTTTTGCACGGTTGAGATTGGTTCTCACAGCTGAAACCTCTGCCGCCGTTTGTTATCATTTTTGACTCCAGCTTTTATCAAGCACCAACAAGAGCAGTGAAGTGTGTGTTAATCACATTATGTGTGTACTTGTAGTTGCTTGTGTAGTACGTGTGCATGTGAGTATGTGTGTTTTTTTTCTGCGTGTGTGTGTGATGGCAAACAAAGATATGTAGCTAATTAGCAAATTCAGTAATCTACAGGGATGGAGAGAGTCTTAACTAACCGGCCGCACGGCTTATGCAGAATCAACTCATCTGAACCCAGCCACACGGTTCTGGGTTCGATGTTGGAAATTAAGACATCCTCGATGACCCGTAGCTGTACTCACTGTAAGCATGCTTGGTTAACAGTGTTTCCTGAAGGAAAATCGAAGTAGGTGTTATTATTTATGTAGGGTTTTTTAAGCCAGCATTTTGTGATTCTGATTTCTTAAATGGTGATGTGTCCCCCATTTTAATTAGGGAACAGGTTAACCGAGAGGAGTGAACCCCTTCCTCCTCCTTCCTCCTCCTCCTTGGAGACGGAGATTCCATTTCAAACGCTTCCCAGAGAAAAAGAGGGAAGAGTTCACTGGTTGATACAATCAACAGAGGCTCACTCCTCCAGGAGGCTTCCATGTGTGTGTGTGTGTGTGTGTGTGTGTGTGTGTACGTGCGTGTGATTGAACTAAAAATCTGACTTGGTTACCATCCAAAGATGCAGCAGCTTACAGCTGTGTGTTTCCACCATTTTCCCTTCTAATAATCCAATCTCATATTTTGGCAAAATGTCCTGCGTGTTTAGGTCTGAAATTCCCAACGCAATTTCATGCCTAGAGTTATTTTCTCAACACGTAGCGTGTAGTGTAGACAAATAAAACTAAAATAATAAGTTAAAATAAAACGATAATACAATAAAAGCACAAACAAACACAATGACGACCCTGGACTAGGATTTACAATTTTATAAAAATGGTTAAGGCCAAATAAGCTGTCCGTCCACCTACTGCACGATCAGGGTATCATAGCAAAAATCGGCGGATGTGTGTTTATGCAAATTATTCCCTTTAATTAGGAACATGTACACGAATACATGACACAAGTAATGGAGGACATTATCTTTGTTTCCTTAATGGTAATTATGATTCTGCACATGATTGTTCAGACATGATTGGCTCACTCCTTGGGACGATGTGAGTGTGTGTGTGTGTGTGGGGGGGAGCTATTTGCCTCAGATGTCTGACAGATGGCAATACAGCTGCACTGGTCCGAAGGTCACCTTGTCTAACAAACACCCACCATTTCTGTATGTGATTATCTCCATGTGAAGCATTTTTTTCTTGCTCCCTTATCAGCCTATTAGCCTCTTGGCTAACTTCAACAGTATGTTTCTATACCTCAATTTAGACTACACACACATTGGTAACCTATGGAGGACCAATGGATATACAGTACAGGCGTCTGTGTGGTGAACGGATGGCTCAAGCAGGGAGTAGATCACAAGCCCTTCTATGCAGTTTTTGTTATGGCTGGAGGCGAGTGAACTCAAGCGCAAGACACAGAGACACAGGGTAGGGGGTAATGAGGGGATTTAATGACTAAATAACAGGGTAAACAGACAAGTATCAGCAACAGGCAGAGTAGTCCAACGGGCAGTCAGACAGGCAGGAGTTCAGCGACGGGCAGGGTAGTCAGACAGGCGGAGGTTCGGCGACGGGCAGGGTAGGCAGACGGGCAGGTAGGCAAGGAGACAGGCAAGCAGGCGGGTAGTCAGGCAGGCGGATTCGGCAACAGGCAGGCAGGTAGATGATTAAGAAGACAGGCAGGCAAGGAACCGAGAACGATCTGGCAATTTTTTGCTGTGGAAAGCCGGGGTTTAAATACAGCATTGATGATGAGGAGATGAATCACAGGTGTGTAAACTGAGCAGGTGTATTGAATGAAGCGATCAGGAAATAAACCAGAGGGGGAGAGAGATTGGCTGCCGACTAATACGAAGGCGAGGCCAATCTGGCGGGCGTGACAGTTTTGAGGTTTATGGAAAATAACAAGAGACCGCCAGGGAAAAGGAGAAATGTAAAAAAGATGCATGCATTTGAACCGCATGTAACCTTTAATATTCTTTAAAAATCTGCAGACTCATGGTGCCCTCGGGCCTCAACTCTATAGCTGGTCTGAGGCGGGGATGGGCCGTCCATCCAGAGCTAATAACCACGGATCAAAGAGGCCACGTATTTACATTCAGTGTCCCTCGGGGAGAGACAGTATGCTCGGAGGAAACCTAAATAAAGCATGACAACCATTCAAAAGGGCTTTGGTTTTAATCTTGATTGTGTGTGTGTGTGTGTGTGTGCGTGCGTGCATTTGCGCTGCTTTTAATCAGGTCTGTGCAGCCTGCAAAGTACTGCTGACATGTAGGCTGTGGCATTGCAAATGCCACGTAACGGCTTCTCTCCGAGTTCCCTGTGTAATTGGCTGGCTTGCAATCACCACGGAAAGGACATCACGGTGTCACCCAATTAATACCAGAGAAACCGGAGGAAAAATCACACAACAACACAAAACGCTTCAGGTTGGTGGTTCGGTTGTCTCCAGAGATCAGCGCTGTCACACACAAATAAGATGTGCGATGTAAAATATACCAGCACAATTCCTGATTCAACTGGTGAACAAAAATCGGATCAAATATATTTCTCGTAATTTTTGTGCTGCTCCTGTAGGGATAACGAGATGTGTGAAAATTAGCATCAGTCATTTTGAGAAGTCTGTCACCATAAAAGGTGACTAGTGCTCAGATGGCTGGTACCGGATGTTTGTGAGGGTCACGCCGAACACAATGTAGCAGCAATTATCCAACCAACATATGCATCTTTCTTTTTTTATTTTTCATTTATTCAGAGTGGCTTTTTTAATGGGATCCAATTAAGCTGTTTGGAAAGCTGATTGACAGCATTCATGTAAAAAGTCTTTTGAGTGCACATCCAGGGATCTTGTCAACAACATCTGTCTGAAAAGAAAGCCGTTGGTTTGGATTTTGAATTGTTGTTGAAACCTCTTTGCCCCTGTCACGTTCGCTCCAGGTAAAAGGCTTCAAACACGGTTTAAACGCTATGCATAAAGGCAGTATGTATTTAAATCGACTTTAATGTCCTTCCATGTTTGTTGCTTGGCTACTATGTTCCACATTCACATTATTGCAGTGCTTTCATTTTGCAATTATCGCCATAGGTTTGGCAGCACTACAGTGTATAATTGCAAACTGGTATCAGAAAAAAGGGGCGTTGTCATGTATATAGGCATCCATAATTAGGAATTATTGAAAACCAGGGTTTCTACATGAAAGGCGTGTTCCAGGGAAGTAGCAGAAGATAAGAGCTGCTCGTAACTGCGTCCAGCCTGTCAAACATTGAATAATGGATGCAAGTGACAATCCACGCTTCATATGGTGCAAATTAAAATTGAATTGTGGATATTTTTAGTTTTGGAGGAATGCACAGACTCTCCTTGCTGCAGGCAGCGTGTTGCATGAATAATTATGTTTTTAGGGTGAAAAAAAATACCTGGTTGAAAAGTTTTGACTATAGAGGAGGATTGATGATACAAACATACCGCAAACACTTTGGACCAAACCATGTGTGATAAGACAAATACGATGAATATATAATAACATCCAAATAGTATTAGACTATGCTTGAAAATACAAGGCTCTCGCAACAAGCAGTTAAACTTATCTGGCATGAAAAACGTAGAGTATTCAGCTAGTTTAGCTGATGTGTCATGGATGGTGTGAATTCAAACTTGTCAAAGTTTTATTACAGCTTATAGGCATCAATGTCATTGCAAATACCATTGCAAAAATTTCAACTGCTTAGTTCCTTGTAATCCAAGGTCTTATGCAAATAACCGTACATGCTCAGAATTTTAACAATGTATTCAGGTGGCCGAAGTTATTGATAATTTTGTTAAAAATACAAAAATATGTATTTTTTGAATGGTGGATTAATTCAAAGGATAGTTTGATCCCAAGTAAGTTTAAAATTGAATGAACGAGTGAATGAATTAATAAAAAAAAACATTTCTCAATGCTTTCTTTTCTTGTTTGTTTTCTCCTCAGGTCCCCTTCCATAAACTAACATGGACAAAGTGGTCATCAGTCTCCTGCTCCTGGGAACCGCGGTAATGATGGCCCACGCATGTCCCAAGTACTGTGTCTGCCAGAACCTCTCCGAGTCCCTGGGCACACTATGTCCATCCAAAGGCCTGCTCTTCGTGCCGCTGGACATCGACCGGCGCACTGTGGAGCTTCGCCTGGGCGGGAACTTCATCCTGAAGGTCAGCGCGCAGGACTTTGCCAACATGACGGGTCTGGTGGACCTCACCCTGTCCCGGAACACCATCAGCTCCATCCAGCCTTTCTCCTTCATTGACCTGGAGACCCTGAGATCACTGCACCTGGACAGCAACCGGCTGACGGAGCTGGGGCCCGACGACCTCCGGGGCCTGGTCAACCTGCAGCACCTCATCCTCAACAACAACCAGCTGAACCGCATCTCCAAAGCCGCCTTCGAGGACCTGATGCTGACGCTGGAAGACCTGGACCTGTCCTACAACAACCTGCGCAGCGTGCCTTGGGACACCATCCGCAAGATGGTCAACCTGCATCAGATGAGTCTGGATCATAACCTCATCAACTACATCGCCGAGGGGACGTTTACGGATCTGGATAAGTTAGCTCGCTTGGACCTAACCTCAAACCGTCTGCAGAAGCTGCCCCCAGACCCCATCTTCGCCCGTTCACAGAGCAGCGTGGCACTGAGCACCCCTTATGCCCCGCAGCTGTCCCTGAGTTTCGGCGGCAATCCTTTGCACTGCAACTGTGAAGTGCTGTGGCTTCGGAGGCTGGACCGCGAGGATGACATGGAGACGTGCGCTTCCCCCACCACACTGAAGGGGCGCTACTTTTGGTCCGTTCGGGAGGAGGAGTTTGTCTGTGAGCCCCCGTTGATCACCCAGCATACGCACAAGTTACTGGTGCTGGAAGGCCAGACGGCTAGCCTGCGCTGCAAGGCCGTCGGCGATCCGATGCCAGCGGTGCACTGGGTGGCTCCCGACGACCGCCTGATCAGCAATTCGTCGCGCGCCACCGTGTACGAGAACGGGACCCTGGACATCACGATCACCACGTCCAAGGATTACGGCACGTTCACCTGCATCGCCGCCAACGCCGCCGGGGAGTCAACGGCCTCCATCGAGCTCTCCATCATTCAACTCCCGCACTTGAGTAACAGCACAAACCGCACCGCACAGCCTAAGTCCGGCCTCTCAGACATCACCAGCTCCACGAAAATTAGTAAGGGTGAGCCTAAGCCTCCCCCTGAGAAAGTGGTGTCGGTATCAGAAGTGACATCGGTCTCTGCTCTGATCAAATGGATCGTTAGCAAATCAACCCCAAAGGTCAAAATGTACCAACTTCAGTACAATTGCTCTGAGGACGAAGTGCTCATTTACAGGTAAGATCAAAGTGCCATTGCGTTCTAAAACTGAATTGGTTATTCAATTTGTGTGTTAAATTAGTGGGCAAAAGGGTTGTTTTTTTTAATTCAAAAGGCTGAAAAAGTTTCAAAAGGTTGAGACATTTTTATTTGTTACATTTAAAACATTAAGCAGGTAGATGCCGGCTTGATAAAATTACCTTTTTAATAATTTCATCCTCGTCCTTGATAATTTCAAATCATATAAAAAAGCTTTGAAAGGCTAATTGGGAGTCTGAGAGGGAGGTTAATAGATATTTGAGAATTCATGAGATGTTTAATGAGATGTTGGGGCTTGGATATTGAGATTATGTCTTGAAATATTTGTAATTTTCATAATGTGTAAAATAAACTAAAAAATATTCAAATTACCGCATATCATGGAACCATACAATTTCAATACAGTTTCAATTTTAGCTTCCTGCAAATTATACCTCCTATTTCATTCTTCTTGGTCTCAGACATGCTGTTTTTAATGATGTAATCTTTTCTCCAGTGACTCTTTTTAGCATGGTGTGTTTAATACTACTGTATGTGAAGGCTTTACATGGGTTACAGTGCCAGCACTAAGAGTAATTACCAGGAATTACTTTTCATATTCTGAATGTTAATCTTTCACCTGCAGTAAAAACTGGTCCTCGGGTGCACAAGAAAAAAACTAAAATCAAAAATGACCCTTTAATTCTGAGACTTTACCCATTAAAACCATAAACGATAAGCATGTCTTACAATGGTTCCTTTACATAGAAGTGGCCGTACAATAACAAAAATATACTATTAACAATATACAATATACACACTATCACAATATGAGTAGAAATGGTGGCATGCTCTATTATGTAATCACTCCAAATTGAATGCTAATGAATCCCTTCAGGAAATACTTGATCCCACTAAAGGCCTGTGCACACTGTACACTACTGCTATCCCCATGAGATTTACCCCCCTTGCGTCTTCCAACACAACAACCATCCCCCTAAAAGGAACCGACAGCTGATGCCATACACCGCAGAGAGGCAGTGTGTGATGGCTGGTTATTGGCTGCGGAGATAAGAATTGTTGTGTATGTGGTATTTCTCAGATGGTTATTATTTTGTCCAGGCCCTCTGTATGGAACTCATCATTTTTTGTACGCTGATTGTGTTTATCTGGTCTGATGTGCTCTGAAGATCTCCACGTTGTTTGTGAAATTGGGCAGAAGGGAATTTAGTGCAAATTTACATCACACATTGTTATTTTTACATACATTTACCTTTGTACACGAAAAAATATGTTCTTCAATAGTTGCTTAGATTTAGCCTTTTTAGGATCTATTGTATATCTATATATTATAGCAAAAGTGTATATTGCAGTAGGCCTACAGGAGAATTCAGTTTAATTTCAGAAACTGTTATTCATAGTTTCTTAATCTTTACTTTTCATTCGTTCAGCTAATTGTAAAACAAAGATTAAGGCTTGAATTGGTCGTTAATACTGTTTTATCTTAATGACTTTGGTGAGGAGCTTCATAAAAGCCCACTGCAATATGTCATATTTCTCTCTAGCCAGACTATTGGAAAAATATGGCTAATGCTAATAGTCTCTTTATTTTATAGCAATATAGCATCATGAATGGATTACAAAAATACATTATTTGATAGTGGGCATACAGTAGTACTATATAGCAAGTTCGTATCCCCTCACTGAAAACTTCTGTACCCTACGCTGAACAATATATATCAATTTGTCCGCCATAACATTAAGCTATTAAATTATACTTATAACGCTAGGCTCTCACTGCAGCGTGGCCAAACAGCCATCGATTATGTCCTACCTCATGTAATGGCTGCACTCCCTTTGGGTTTTGACTGTCAGAAGGCAAATGAGACGATTTTTCAATAGTTCCAGGCTAAAGTTTAAGTGCATAAAAGAAGCTAGCTCCTCGTTATGCACCGCTGCACCCACCCCCCAGACCAGCCCAGTGGCACCAGTGAAAATCAATGAGGGCTACACCGCCATGGTCTAAGCGGGTTGCTGGGTGGACAAATGTTTTTTGCTTTGGCTCTGCCGTGAGCTCATACATGTACTACAGTAACAAAATGCGCCTCTGTACCACCTCTTCTGAATAATGGAGACAAGACAATTAGCGGATAAACAACAAGGGACATCAAAGGGCCTCCGTCAGCATGTAGGCTACGTTGCTGCCGCCGCGCCATCAGAGCTTGTTGCGCTCATTGCCCGGAGCGTCGGTGCCAGCGCTTGATGCATCGATGGCGCAATGCCGCCCAGCGCAAGTGATCGGGTGTCACATGTTCTTTGATCGCAGATAGCCGATGTGTAATGAGCATCACCCGGCCGCCAAACGTTACATACAGCTAACATGTCATAGCGATGATAGAATAATAATAATAATAATAACAAGAAGAAGAAGTAGAAGAGGAAGTAGAAGAAGAAGAAGAAGAATGTGATAATAAACAATAATACAAATACAAATCAATTAATCATTCAAATCAATGAATATCAATCAAATGTTGAGTGAGTTAATTGTTTTGGAGCATGTTCAGGTATGCTTAATGACCACTATATCCAATTAAATAGATAATTGAAAAGTCATGAATGCAGTGTTAATGATATTCCATTCTTCCTCCTCATAGGAGAGCCATTGATTGGGGTTGTTGAATGCAATTAGCATAGTCACCTGTGAAAGCTTCAATGGAAAATGAACAATGCAATTGAGAAACATTGCATTTCTTGGCTAATTACAAACCCTCATGAGCAAGGTTTAGAGGAGTTAGAATGGCAAAGTTAATGGCAAAGCATGTTTGACTATTCAGGCTCACCAGGCAGTTATTCCTATACACCAGAGACAAACTGCAGGTATAATTACAATATTATTTAGGCACTATCTTGAATGATAATTGCTAATTGCTATTGGATTTGTCCTTTAAATAAGGTAATTTATTAAAAAATGTCTGGAATACCTTGCTTTACCTTTGCAATGTAATTAAAAGCCAGAAACTGTTGGCTGCAGTGGTTACAAATGAAATCTGACTGCTATATCTGGTGTGGGACAGATGGATTCGGTAGATGAAAGCATCCATCAAAAGCTATTGTCATGAAAATAACAGTGATTCTTTTAGCATGTGATTGATTGGCATCCCATCGGGGAGCATAAAAGAAGCAAGGACTTTCAATTTTAGTGGGAGAAATTGTGGCTATTTTAAGGAGCTTGGAATTTGATGGATAGGGCATTTTGGTAATTTCAGCATTGAATTATTGTCATCATTAAATTCTTACACAATGGCTGAAGTGACTTGTAAAAATTAATTTAAGCAGTCAATTCCAATGAAATATTGAATTGCTCCAATATTGAATTACAAGTATTAAGTATCCCTGGATATACAAGTATATCCGATGCAACATAAAGAATGAGCATTAACCTCCTAACTATCCACATAGTTTAGCTACTAAATTACTCGTCTTGATTTGACAGTGTTTTTGGTGTACCTCTAGTGAGTTCCCCATTTGTGATTTCTATGAACGCTCTAACCCAGTAGTTTCCAAACTGGTTCACGCCAAAGACCTTGACCACCAGGTACTCGAACCTGGGCAGGACGCCCATCATGGACGAAGAATATGGTAACATATCACCCCCCCCCCCCCCCAACTTACTCCC
>OMKN01001381.1:3867-15692 GCA_900302345.1 Melanonus zugmayeri | reverse complement strand
GTCCACGTTTTGAGTGCTGCAGAACGCTGGGTGCAGAATGATGTCGTCCCCAGGCATGGGTACCCCCAGTGACCCCCTCCTGGCGAGCCCAGTGGGGAGGTCAGGGGCTCAGGAGTGTAGCCTATGGAAGAGCACGCTCCCCAAAACCGCTAGTTTCCCCACGTCCACCACTCGCCATCTCAGTCACCGCGCCAACAACTTCCAAAGACACCCCAAGCATCGCAAGCTGATCCGCCCGTCGCCACCTCCGCCGCCCAACACGCCGTGTCCCCTGGACCAGCTGGACCTCAGCGAGATCCCGCCCAGACGCACGTTCCCAGAGCTGCTGTTCAACGGCTGCATCCTGTTTGGCATCGAGTTCAGCTACGCCATGGAGACGGCCTACGTCACCCCGGTGCTCCTTCAGATGGGGCTACCTGACCAGTTCTACAGCCTGGTCTGGTTCATCAGTCCAATACTGGGTGAGTGAATACAAGGTCAACTATCCACGGTTATCAGGAAAAACTATTTCAATGAAAACATTTTTAATAAGCCATATTTTGTAGCCACTCATACAGTGGCATTTTAACTTTGTAACCCCCCCCCCCTCTCTCTCCCTCTCTCTCTCTTTCTCCCTCTCTCTTTCTCCCTCTCTCTCTCTCTCTCTCTTGTGCTTGAAGGGTTCCTGGTTCAGCCTCTCTTAGGAGCTTGGAGTGATCGCTGTACATCCCGGTTTGGGCGGAGGAGGCCGTTCATTTTTGCGTTGGCAATAGGTACACCGTCACATGAATGAGTGATCTACTTCACTTTCAAAATGGTCACACATTAAACTATACTAGTACGCTATATTACTCTCAACTCTACTTCTTGTCTCCACGTAGGTGCTCTGCTGGGTCTAACGCTGGTACTCAATGGGCGAGACATTGGCAGTGCGTTGGCAGACACGGCATCCAATCACAAGTGGGGGATCATCCTGACCGTGTGTGGCGTTGTGCTGATGGACTTCAGTGCAGACTCTGCAGACAACCCCAGCCATGCCTACATGATGGACGTGTGCAGCCCAGAGGACCAGGACCGGGGTCTGAACATCCATGCGTTGCTGGCAGGTTAGAAAACATGCTTCCTATTAGGGCTGGGCATCGATATTATATCAATATCATGATATGAGAGTAGATATCTTAGATGTAGGATATGGTAATATGGTGATGTGTGGTTTTAAAGGCTGCATTACAGTAAAGTGATGTCATTCACCAGACGGCTCTAGTTGTTCTATTATTGTACTTTACCCACGTAGTCATTATATCCACATTACTGATGGTTATTTATAAAAAATCCCATTGTGTGAATATTTTGTGAAAGCACCAATAGTCATCCTACAATATTGTTGCAATATCAATATCGAGGTATTTTGTCCACATGGCCCTAATGCTGCTATACTAAACTATGTTTACCTTTGATATTTTACATTTTCATATTGTAGGCTTGGCCTATATTTATTCATTTTTTCTCTATAGTTTCACTTGAAACTATTATGTTCATTTTGCACTAAAGTTCTTAATAAAATGAGAAAATACTTTAATTTGTAAAGTATTTAATTCACACAGGAGTATACAAAATAGGTTTTACCATGTGCTTATTTTATATAGACTATGTATTTATTGAATGACCAGAAAACATGCTATATTGTGATATATATATATATATATATATATACATGTATATATTAAATGACCTATACCTACTTACTATGCTTCCATAAGTTTTAGGATAAAGGTCCAAATCTGAAAATGTATTTAAATATGGATATTTGACCAGCTTTGTTTTCTGGTGGAATATAGAGAATATACCATTGTTACACCACACTGTTACACCAATTCTCTTCTGTCACATCGTAAGCCAAGTGCACAATCATATGATTAACATGTAAAAACATTGTAATTACATTCATTTGTTACTTTATGTATTGGCATATTAGTTACATCCAAATCCAATGATTGTAACCTCCTCTAAAGCGGAAACATTTGTGTAATGATGTCAACTTTTGAACTTAACTCGCTGACGGCTTAACATTTGAACAAATCATCATAACATGGATCAGCTCTTACAAAGAAAACAGGCTAACAGACAGCTAGCTTCTTGTATCACTTTCGCATGATCCACTCAAATCCATACGGATTAAATCACATTCCTGCTACGTTTCATCCCGCGCTAATAGCCTGTTTTATTTGGAAATACGTCATGGTTTGAGATATGTTCTGAATGCAATGTAACGCTGTCCTTAATGCTGCGATACAGGACTGGGAGGCGGGTTCGGATACATCGTGGGGGGCATCAACTGGGACCACACAGAGTTCGGAAGATCGATGGGAGGGCAGCTTCGGGTCGTGTACCTTTTCACAAGTGTTACCCTGGTCGTCGCCACGGTGATGACCCTGAACAGTATTCCAGAACGTCCGCTGCCAAAGAGCCAGGCCTCCTCCGGTAAAAGCCATCTGAAGAGCCCCAGCCTCCCTCTCCCACCGTCTCCTCCCGTTGCTCCGGGGGCGATGCCTGGGCTGGAGGAGGAGGACGAGGGGGGGCTTTACAGCTACCAGTACACAGAGAACTTCTCCCGCCACCGTGAGCCTTTGGGGCAGTCTTGCAGCGCCAGCGCACGCCTCTGCGATGGCCTCACCAGCCCCATCTCCCCCATGAGCCCCCTCACCCCCAAGTACGGAAGCTTCATCAGCAGGGACGGCTCCCTCACCGGCATCAACGAGTTCGCCTCCTCCCTGGGAACCTCCTACATAGACAGTGTGCTCATAGACTGTTACATAGGCCAGCAGACCCCACAACCCGTGGACAGTGATGCAACAGCCCAGTCCCGTCACCCGGGGGACCCGCCCCGTCCTCAGGAGGCCGTGGGCCAGTTAGGGTCGACTCCCGCGGGGGGGTCTAAACCCCCCGCAGAGGCCAACCCGGCCGCCCTCCTGACCCACCACGCGGTGAGACCTCAGACCGGAGAAGACGCTCCCGGAGCACCTCAGGGTGCGGCTGGATCGCATCGAGGCTCGAGCGCTGGCATCCTGAAACGTCCCCAGAGTCTCGCACTGATGGGGGATCTCACGGAAACACAGGTCGTTGGTGTTGAGAACGGTCGCAGGAGGACAGTGACATTCAGCCAGCAGGTTTGCATGGTTTTCTTTATTTTCTTGAAATGGCCTCTTTACTTTACACATAGAAACGGTTGCGGCCGTTACGATACACCGTCATAGATTCATACTTGTAGACTGGTGTTTTTGCACAACATTGACTTATTTTGTTCTTTTTTTTGGTGAATGAAGGTAGCAAACATATTGCTGAATGGGGTGCGGTATGAGAGCGACCTGGGGGAGAATGCTCAAGCCCAATCCCAGATGTCCATGAAGCTGTTGTGTGTGGCCATCTACAGGATGCCGCCCTCCCTGCGGAGCCTATGCACCAATCACTTCCTGGGTAAGAAACACCTGTTTCACTTCACCCCTATTCAAACCCCCCTTTGGAAAGACGTTCAAAGCTTCCTGTAATGGTGTGCACATGGATTGTTATCTTTGTCTGTTTCAGGCTGGTTGTCCTTCGAAGGCATGCTGCTGTTCTACACTGACTTCATGGGGGAGGTGGTGTTTGAGGGGGACCCCAAAGCCCCCCATGACTCTGAGGCTTACCAGCGCTACAACGCCGGGGTCAGCATGGGCTGCTGGGGGATGTGCATCTATGCATTTAGTGCTGCCTTTTACTCAGGTAAGCACAACAATACACACATTAGATCAGAGTAATACAGCATAAAAAAGATACATTCATTTAAGTTTAAAATACCACTTTGTTTATATTGTTTTTTTTGGTAAAGTTGCTAACCAGCTTGTTTTCCTGGCTTGTTTTTCAGCCATACTGGAGAAGCTGGAGGAGCGCTTCTCCCTTCGATCTCTGTATTTCTTTGCGTACCTGGCGTTTGGTTTGGGCACGGGCCTGGCCACGCTGTCCACCAACCTCTATGTGGTCCTGTCTCTGTGTGTCACCTACGGGGTGCTGTTCTCCTCTCTATGCACGCTGCCTTACTCTCTGCTGTGTGAATACTACCAGAGTCCCCAGGTAGGTGAACACCAAATACTCCATCATATCAATGATATTGAACTATATACTGATATTGAACTATACAATAGTATAGTACTGAGGTGCTGGGTTTATGCACCTAGGTACTTCGCGCTTCATAGTCTGTGGATGTATGTCACCTTGTTACTGCATTAGTGATATAGATCGTTATGGATGTAGTGTGTGAGCATATCTCGGTATACCTACGGTAACCCAGTGTCTACCTCCATCGTGTCTAACCTCTACATAACTATGTTTGTATGTATGTCCATAGTTTTGTGGGTCATCTGAGGATGGGACGAGGCGAGGGAAGGGGGTGGACATTTCTCTGCTCAGCTGCCAGTATTTCCTGGCTCAAATCCTGGTCTCCGTGGCGATGGGACCCTTGACCTCGCTGGTGGGCGGGGCCCAGGGAGTGATGTACTTTTCAAGCCTGATGTCATTCGTGGGGTGTCTCTACTCCTCGCTCTGCGTGGTGTATCACCTGCCCCCACCTGAGGGTGAGCCCCCCGAAAGCGAGACCCAGCCTCTATTGGTGCACATTTAGAAAATAATCACCTCACCCCGTGCACACTACACCATTTTATTCACACTCTTGTTGCTTATCGTATCTTTTGACACAGCACTAGTAGTCTTCACATGCTGCCACACACTGTACAGCACGAATACTTCATCTTTATTTGTGCACTTAACAGGGCTGCTCGTCTCAGAGCTAGACAGACAGACAGACATTGGCCAATTCTGTCATTTCTATACATGACCGTGTCCTTCATACAGTGTGTGTGCCTGTGCATTGTTCTTCTTCTTAACGTTTCACTGACTGCAGAATGGGTGAATAGGAAAGTGTTTTGTGTGTGTGTGAGTGTGTGCGCGTGTGTGGGTGCATGCATGCGTCCGTGTGTGTGTGTGTGTGTTCAGCCTGTATAATTCTTGTGTGATTGTTGTCTGATTTCTAACTGCTCAATCTTTCATCTTCCCTTACTTGTTTGTGTTTAGGCTAGAAATGACCATTTAACAAAAGCCTTTCTCTCTTTTTCCTTCTATTATTATTTGCCTAATGTCTGCATGAGCTAAATTATGGTTTCTCTACGCCAATAGAATTGGTCACACGGCCAAGAGAATGTCTAACTGCCTGTTTCTCTGAGCATATATTAGCATATAGCATTCACATCATTTAGTGACTGAATGTGCTGCCAATGACCGTGTTTTAAGCCCAGAGTACGACAACAAATTACAACCATTTTAAACACGTTGCATTTGAGAACTTTGGCATTATGTTTAAAACACATGTAATATTCACACATACGCGTGATCCACACAGCTCATAGAACAGACTTACATATTTCCTTTACATTCTTATATATACACATTTTGTGCTGGTGTACTCTTTATTTGAGTCCTCAGCAGGGCTATGATGTCATGTATATATGTAATGGACACAAGCCATGATCACTGATAGTATTAAGACACACAAACACACAAACACACTTGTGTAGTGCTGGGGCCCTCACATTAGCCACTCTCTGCTGCTGGCGTAGCGTTGTAATGACAGTGATTCTTGTCATTATCAGGAAGAGAAGTTGAAACTGGGGTGTGATTCAGCATTCAGTTGGAAACCAAACAGAGGAACCACAAAACTGTTTTGTTGACGGGCAAGAGTTCACAGAAGATTCGCGTAAACTATTGTTAACCAGGACGTTGGACAACACGAAGAGAAGGGACTTCTGGGGGGGTTCACGTTGTCAGCAGCGAGTGCTTAACTTGACCACAAGTGCATGCTGTAGGTTATAGGCTTGACACTACATTACACCCAATGAGGCTTCTTCACAGGAACCATCAAACACTACCTGACCCAGACAGTCCCATCTGTATCTGGATGCTAATTACAACATCAGAGGGAAATAGGATCTCCTCAAATGAAATAAGCTTGCACCTCATTGCTTGAATACTGCTGTTACATCATTTGCACAGAGGCTTAATTCAAGTGTGTAACAAACTGAAACATCAACATATTGTTTTCACTCTGGTCCTTCGCATTGAGCACCTACCTTTCCCATGCCATCCTATTCCAGACTGATGAAGCCTCTGCAGATCAGGACCTTTGAGAAAAACCTCCATAACCGTTTTGGCACATGGCCTACATACCATGTTTCTATGGAAACCAACAATAAATCCTGTTTTAGCTTGCTTATTAAAGCATATGAAGTATTTTACATTGTGTACGTTGATGCCAATTACTGCTTACTATTCAGTTATTGCAATGGATAATTCGGGGTGAGATGTTCATTTTGCTGTTGAGAGCCTGTTATTACACATTTCACGTTGAAAGCCAACGATAATCCGTCTTAACCACATTCATCCACTAGGGGGCGCTAGGAGCTAGGAGACTGAAATATTCCGCTTGTTCTGTCGGCCATTTATCGTGACAAAATGGAAGTATTTTTATTATATTTAATTTAAAACAAAATCACATCTAAATAGATAGTCATCCAAAGAGAAAAAAGTTCCAGTACATAAGTAAAAAGACAATTTATTTTTTTTGTAATCAGAATATACAAAGCAGTGGCTGAAGTAACCAAATGTCATTCTGATAAAGGCAGTATTTGACACAAAACAGTTACCCAGCTAAACATAAACCGATAGAAAACAACCAGAAACAGTAATTGTAGATGAAATGGTATAAACTTGGCGTGGAATGCATACAGAACAAACGACCAAAGCGTTAAGATTTAAGAGGGGTTAATTAACATTGCAAAAGCCTGCCTCTACAAAATAGGGTCAAGTAATCTTATGAGGCATAACAGAAAGAACCCTTAATTTATTTGTGCCATCTGTTATGCTAACAGGGCAGCCAGGCAAAGGATTAACTACTAGCAGCTCAACACAAAAAGAAGCTTTAACGCCAACATCTATTAGCCCCTGCTTAAAACTTATCTTTGGTCTTATAGTGAATCTGAGTCAACATGAGCCATGAAGAGGAAAGCAACTGCCCATTAATGAATTAGCTGGTCAGCACTAAGAAAGTAGAGAATGTGCTTCAAAACATACTGATTTATAAAACTAAACTGATCATACGGTGTGGCCCAATTTTTACAAGTTAAAAAAAGAAAACGTTCCATTTTTTTAGACCAATAAATAACATCTCATAAAAAAGGAGTAGGGGCCACCAAGCTGAAAAACTCCAGTGCAAACATGGATAACGTGGGAACAAACAAAATACATCTCGAAGAACAGAAAGCACAAACTCTACAAAATGATGTTGACCAGGGCCCTTTAGGCAGCGCTGTAAACAAACATGGCAGAGGTTTAAGCCTCTACTTCTGCTTTTGAATCTCCATTTTCCTCAGTCTTCTGCTTTTTGGTCTCCACCTTTTCCTAAAATACAAAATAATTATTACAACAAGTCATATCTTAGCCTCAGGATACGGTTGAAAAGTTCAGTTATTTTAACATGATACTGTGGAATTTAAAATCTTGTACAAGCATGTCAGAACAAACCTCCTCCTCCTGCTCCTCTTCAGCTGAACGCTTCACAGGCTGTGCCTCAGCCTCCTCAGCAGGGGGAGCCTCCTCTGCCTTTCCTGTTCACACAGACAATCGCTTTGTGAATTAAGGAAATACAGAGAGGTGATCCGAGCACCGTACTCAGTTTAAGATCGAGGCCACCCATGCAAACATTGAATTGAAAATAATTGCACAGGGGAAGAACAAACAAAAACATCCAAGTGTACAATCCTGAGTCAATTTCAGTGATTTTTGAACATACCGTTGCCATTTTCATGCTTTTCCTCTGCTACCTCCTTGGCAGCTGTTTCACTGTGATCAGCACCATTCTGAATAGAAATAGGAATATATTCACCATCAGAAATGTCAGCTTGTGGAAAACAAAAAACATCCATGCAAGAATTGTATCCACATGGAAAAAAGCATGTAAATCACAATCTTCTTAGAATAAAAGTATGACTTGAGGGACGAGCAGCAGGTCTAGGTTGTGAATGTGCCAAGAGCAGTAGTTGCTTACGCTTGTGAACCAAGGATGTGATTGGCTGTTGTACAACCGATTTCACTGCTAAACATATTCCCTTACTTGTATGCAATTAAGGTAAACCTTAATACAAAACAATTATCCTCCTGGCTTATGCCTTTGTATTTGAAGTTTTTTGTCCCAAAATTTCTCATGCAAAAACACAAGTCCTTTGTTTTGGTCAAATGGCCATGGGTATGCTTTAAGGATCTTTCACAGGATACAAGTCACAGAACCAAAGGAGAGGTCCACCGCTTAGTAAGCAGCATCTGCGCCGCCTCACAACCCAAACAAAGCGCCGTGGGACAGCGGGCTGAGCAGCAGCTGAATGGAGGCGGGACCTGCGACACCTGCACGATGGTGGCGTTAAGACAAAAGGCCATGCGGCTCGTTAAGGACTCTGCGCCTCCACTCACTGTTCCGTTGGCAGGTGCGTCCCCGCTGCCGTTCTTCTTGTCCTCCTCCACCTCCACTTCTTTCTTCTCCTTCAGCTCCTGGAAACACGTTACGCCATTGTCATCACTTTATAAAAATGAGACTTACATTTTTTTAAGTCCACTTAAAAAAAAAGTATTTAACAAAATGTTAGCCTTTAAAATATAAATGTATATATATATTTAAAGCACTGCTCGTGGGCTGTGCAGAGCGCGTGCGGTGACTACTGGTAGTAGCGCGGCTTCCCGCCCACAGCAGCTCAGCCAGCTGTGTCGTCTCGAGCGCTTTGTGTTTCTGCCGTCAACACGTTAACAAAGCTCCGTGTCCTCACCATCCACCCCCACGGCCACAATGGCGACTCATTAACTAGCTTCATTACGGTAGGAATTACACCAACACACATTTTTAAATGAAATACTTAATTAAATGCTTACTCAAATTAAGTGACCGTTTCCACACTCGAGGCTGCGTACAAAACGCCCGCTGCCGAACCCGTTGAAGAGCGAACATTATCAATTTTTCAACTTTTCAAAAGCGAGCCCTTAGTTAGTCAGACTACTTAATGCAGAATATTCACCCTACCTTCGCGGTAACCTCTGTGGTTGGTGCCGTCGTCTCTACTGCTGTGTCAGCCATTGTTGATTTGGGAATTAAATTCACGTTGAATACGTTTTTTCTTCGGTGGATTAATTTGGCGTTTTGACCCCGTCTGAGTTTCTCTTACGAGGCTGGGAGAGAAATGGTGATGACCAACCTCTTCTTTTCTGTTGAATTCGTTGCAAATCGACTCGGTGGATACCGCAGGTCCTTGTTGAATACGATTGGACGTTGAACACAATACGCTTTCCCCATTGGATAAATCTCCTGTCAATCCAAATAAAACGTCCCGCCCCGTAAGCGCCGCCCCGCTCTCTTTTATTTGATTGGTCCTCTGCTTTAAAGTGCTTCACCACGATTCATAACGTTTATTTATATATTTATATATTTATTCCGACCAAACAGTTAGTTCTTGATTTGTAATACACATTTACGATGCAAGCGATTTGTAATCGATATTTCAAAATATACTAAAACGCCATTATTAGACGTGCGTTAGGTAGGGCTCAGCGACTACTGGAACACACGACGCATCCTTTGTCTTGAGTCTCCTGCCTTCTCTACAGAGATGCGGAGAACTGCATGTAAAACACAATAATGTGACGAGACCACACTATTCTTATTTTAAACGAGGGAAATGGAAAGAACGTACTGAAAATCGTTATGAAAATCGCTGCAAAAAAATCGAATAAAAGAATACACTTTCACTTTTAAAAAGCGAAAGTTAATTTACCAATGCAATGTGAAACTAAAGTCTAAAAACTGGCCTGTACCACTGAGACTTACAGTCAACTCCAAGATGGCGCAATTAAGCCTAAAATAATAACCTTGTATTTATTTTTAAGATAACATTATGACTAGAATTCCAATTCTAACATATTGCTACATGGATATTTAAATTATTTCCACTAAAAGGGAGAAATGTAGGCCTACACATGAGATATACACAGTCACACATACACAGGCACTGTGTAAACAATATGTATTTTAGAACATTAAGGTTAGTATTTTGTGAATATTTGAGTTAATAGTAGCCTAATTTGGTTGACTATGAAACAATAAATGCTGCTTTTTGTTTGTGTACAGATGTTTTGCAGAAATGGTTAAACTCATGCTAGGCCTACAAACAAATGAGACTGACTGCCTTGCTCATGCACTTTGGCCTTAAACATTAGATCGGTGAATTACATGCTTGTGCTTGGAACTATGTAACATGATACCTTATTCTTTCTAATGGGGGGGAAAGCCCTTTTCCTACCCATCTCCAGGGAGGCCAGAGCAAAGGGCCAGTGGTGCCCTGGAGCTGCTAGGGATTTACATTCATAGTCTGAGACTTCAGCAGCTACTTTGCAAGGCACCTCTTCTATTCTTGTAACTTGTCTTGTATACTCTGCTTTCCTGCATTTGTACCCTATTAAAACGCCATATTGCGATGTATCTGTGGATTTTATCTGAATCTGTACAGTAAGTGTAGTCATAGCCAACATGTTGTTTTTTTTAGCTGTCAGGTTTACACAATAGGGGAGATACCCTCCAATTGATGTTGGAGGCGCTCAACCCTCATTTAATTGTTCATCCCACGTTCAACTAAATTATAATTAAGATAATTGCATGCCGATATTAAAAAAAGAGTGTGTGCCCATGTGGGATTTGGTTACTTTGAATGGATGTTTCTTCAGTTTCCTTAGTGAAGGAAAACAAATTTTTCACCATAAATGTATGTTTGTCATTCAAACATGACACATGGTAATTAGCACCACATCCTCTTAAAATGTATTTTTGGATTTATGCTTTGATGACATCTTGCAGTCCAAAGACCAAAACGGATGATAAATGTTTTCACTAATTTAATATACATTTTATACATCGAAAAACCAAGTCCATCAATACAAATTGTGCAGATATACACGAAGAAGCCAATGAAAGGCATGATTTTTGTCACCGGGTCTTGTTTTAGCATTGCTTAGAGTCACAGTAGTGGCCTTTTATTTGGGAAATGAAGACCATGTGGGCACCACAAAGCTGAGAACCAGACGTCTGCAGCGTAATGGCCACAGTGTGCACACAACCAAAATCCATGGGAGGAAAAGTCAAGAGCCTCAAAAGCAGCAGACAACATTACTCACTGCCTTTCTGTAACTGGAAAAAAGGAGCAATCAGAGACGGGCAGTGTTCGTGAGATCATTTCCTGTCCCCTCCCCTCCTTGTTTGACTACAAACTCGACATGTTTCCATGTGCTTCAAAACTATTACAGAAGAATAAAATTAATTCTGTGAAGTGCATGGGAAATAAATAGAAAACAGAATCCAATAAGTACAGCTTCATGTTAAAACGTCTCATTGCGTTTTAACATCCTCTAGGATTTTTCTCTTCAAATATCTCAATGTAACTCTCTGGGAGTTAAGAAGCTATTTTTATTCTGGTTCCACAGAGACCAACACTACAGAGAACATCAACTCTTTGTGCTTAGAAGTGTATTTATTTTTTTCAATAACAAATGTCCATAGTCTTAAACAAACCTTAAGATGGAACTGAAGGAACATTGTTGTTCTCTGTTCAGCGCTAACAACTCTAATGCCATTGGATGATAAAAAGAGACAGCTAATAGACAGCAGGTTAATACTTGGAGGGCAAAGAACTGCATCCTTACTTGTGGAATGTATGGGGGGGGGGGGGGGGGGG
>OMKN01001380.1:7080-18632 GCA_900302345.1 Melanonus zugmayeri | reverse complement strand
GGAGAGAGAGAGAGAGAGAGAGAGAGAGAGGGAGCGAGGGAGAGAGAGAGAGAGAGAGAGAGAGAGAGAGAGAGAGAGAGAGAGAGAGGAGCACACCTCTCAGCTTGAGATGAATGCTTATCGAACAGCGCTGAAATTGGTAAATTATGGAGAAAATCTGCTTTGAGGTAACCTTCCAGCTTATTAAATAAGCTATAAATCAATCTTTAGGCAGGCTGGCTTTAATGACCAAACGTGTGTCTCTCATGTTTTTCGCTCATTGTGTGTGTGTGTGTGTGTGTGTGTGAGAGAAAGAGAGGGAGAGTGAGAGTGTTTATTGCAGGCGAAAGAGTGAAATAAATGTGAAACATGCTGGCCTTGTATAAAACATTTTGGAAGAACCAAATTCGTACTTGCTTTCTCTCTCTCTACATATATATATAATTAATTATGAATGTAAAATAACTTTCGGCATGAATTCTATCCCGAAACACTGGCAAAGCAAGCAGGCTCGATCCAATTAGCCCCATGCTTAGAAAAAGCAATAATGGAAGGAGCTTGAAAAGAAAACACGGTAATACTATCTATAAGTGTCTGTACAAGCCTTTGGTAATATAATTACCATGAACAAAGGGCACGGTGTGGACCACAGTGAGTTTGAAATACACAATGAAGCATTAAATACATCCACTGCAATGGGAGAAAAATAATTTAAAAAAGAAATGAACAGACTTTCCAATGAGGCCAGTTCATTAACTGCCAGTATGTGGAGGAACTAGACAGAAGGACCCAGTGTGCTCTTTCATTACCTCTTGTCATTTAAGTGAAACATTGTTGAGTTATCGTTATTGTTATTTCATTACCCTTGCTTTTAATTGCATTTTTGCGTGAATTGCATTATCCATTTCAAAAATGAATCCATAGAATAATGACGATTCACGCACATATAGGCTATAGTGTTTTTGTTAAATTAATGTGAAATGGTCATTAGTACTTACTGTATATGCTAATAATTTTTAAAATCCTCTTTGACCCCAAGACTAGTCAAGTAGAAAGCATTTCTAAACAATCAAAGTTTTCACAATGTAAAAATGCATCCTAGTTTTGATATTTCAGTCAAAAAATAAATGTTCAAAAGCTATTTTAAAAAAACTAACAAAAACACCTTAAGAATGAGTGAATTTAATCTTTAAAGCAGCAAGCCAAATCATCTGAAAACCGATTTCACAACAGTATCTTTTTATATATACATCTAAATAGATTTCAAAAGGTCACTCTGTACAACCACAGAAAAACCATCCATGCATTGTTATGATTATTACTGCATTAAATGTGGTCATGCTAATGTCAAATACAGCAGTACTGTGCAACAGGGGGAGGCATAGAAACAACAGAACTACAGCATATATCAGCAGGGTAGGGTAGGGGAATGGAGGGAAAGTGCGGTCGACACTGCAGCAGCACTATTCCCCAGAGACCCCGACAGAGGCAGCGAAAAAGCTCCCAACTAACTGTAATTGGTTTTAAAATAATAGAATTCATTACAGTTATAGCACTTGTTCAGAAATGCAAACAGGGATGGGGAAAAAACATTCACCAGAGACTTGGGCTGAACTGCTTCGGTAAAAACCATGGGGAGATGAAAGGCATAATTCAAATGACAATTTTAGAACCCTTAGTTCATTTATTATATCAGAAGCTCTGAAGATGTTGTCGGCATAATAACATCTTTTTTATTGTTATACTTGCAGGGCTTGTGAGGAACTTTTCTCTCTCTGTGTCCCTCTCTCTGGGTTTCACTCTTTTGTGGTTGAACATTCCTCCTCCTCAAACTGAGACATGAGAGGTGACATACAAACCCTGGAGCAAGATCGTTGGAGGGGAAGACAGCTAACTGAAACCAAACATGAAAAATGTGACATGAGAACAACACACACAAAAAAAAACACCTCGCATATGACAGCAAATGTACTGCTCGTCTTCCTAAATAATTGTATAATTACACACGTTGTCTGTTTTCAAGTACGATTTTTGGTGATTCAAGGGTAGCTGCTCAGGTTCAAAGATGGCGTTCAATACCCAATCAGTCAAGGAAGAAAAAAAAAGACATCATCTCTCAAGACCACTCAGTACATAAAGAGAGGGGTCACCTATCTCTCAATGTGATTGGATGTCAGCTCACCTGCTGGTTCCATAGCCGACATCAAGGACAACCCTGCTTGGAACACTATACATCCGCCATCAAATCACCCATGGGCAAATATGCAGTAATTGGCTCCATTCTAAAGAAGTGCTCAATATGGTTTTTACATCGAGCGATGGGGCCAAAGGGCCTATCTAACCTGTGTCAGAACATCAAGTAAAAAGGATAGAAATGTTTTCTACATTTCTTTTAAACAGACTGAAACACGGATAATAAAAAAAAAAAACAAGACCAAGCCATATGGTCATGTTTAAAAAATGGATGTGGAACGTGAGTGCTAGAGTACTTTAGCAGAATGATGCTGAAATGGGGGGGAGAAGGAGAGAAGAAGGACAACATATGCAGGACATCGGGGATGCCTCATTGCTTTATGCATAAGGTGATGACACAACCTGGGCAATCGAGGCAATAACCCAGCCGTCTCAGGGCCAGACCGGTCAGTCACCATGACGCACATTTGCCCTAGAGTCTGTGTCATGTTCAGAGCCCAGGATGTCAATGCACCTTCACAAGAAGATCAAATGCTCTTGAAGGGGCTAGGGCCGTACCCTAAAAGTTGACTAGTCAAATCGTCGTTCAGAGAGCCCCGAGTTGACTAGAATTATTTCAGTCAAACAATCTGTCGTTTTTTTAATGTGCATTATAATAACCGCATAAATTATGATACAGAGGATCCACCCCACTGGTGCGGATAACGACTCACAGGACAAAATCAGCGAGAGCCGGTTAGTGCAGGAAAAAAAATCTGCGAGCCCCCACTTGCCCCACGAGCCCCGGCCACAAAGGCAACGACATCCAATCCCAGCTTCACCAGAAATCAGTCACAATAGCACGATTCTGAAATATAACTGTGTGTTCTGTCTGTATATATTATATACAATATACTAAGTCTACCAAATATATTAAATATATCTCAAAGGAATAGGCCTATGTCTCTCAAATTGTAATGTATAGCCAATATATATAGGCCTAACACTAAATACAATAACTTTCTTGTGTCTGAGACGCATCACCATGCACACGGAGTATGAAGTGAACAGCTTGATTTATTATTATTTGTTCGTTCATATAATTATAATACCAGTATATAGGCCTAATTAAAAAGGTTAATGAAGGTTTAGATAGAAGCGGACCGCAGAGATTTTAGTTCGCCATACGCACATCGCCGATGCATGCAGAGTAGAGTTCTCAACTGCGTGATTCGTTATTATTCGTTCTTTCATATAATTATAATACCAGTGTCCTCAAACTAATATGTCTCTCAAATTGTACAATATATAGACTTAACACTAAATACAATAACTGTGCGTTCTTGTGTCTGAGACCAGTGGTGTAGTCTACGTGATATGCAGGTGTACACCGTATACCCACTATGAAAGCTCCAGGATCTTCACTTAAAAATGCTCAAGGAGACACAACAATATAGTTTTGTGACAGAACTTTCACTTCAGCCATTTGTTTTTGCAAATACCAGGTCGAGAGATGTGACGGCAAACTGAACAAACGTTGCCGTACATGCAAAGTGGAATGGGGCAGTAATACCTAAATACCCTAGGTATAAGGGTAATAGAGAGGGGAATGGGGCAGCGTAATGTCATGTGTGTGCGTAGCGAGTGTGTGGGTGAGCGAGTGAGAGAGAGCGAGTGGCAGAGAGTGATGGTGAATGCGACTGGATCATCACAGTATACCCACTACATTAAACTAGACTACACCACTGTCTGAGACACATCTCCATGCATGCAGAATACAGTGTTCTCAACAGCTTAATAATTAGCGCTGTCAGGCTGGTAGAAAAAAAATAGGGGCATGGAAATAGGCGGGGCTGGGTTGGGGGTGTCCGCGCGGGTAAGGCCTTCGAAGCACTGGCACTCTCACGCGTATTGCACCTCGCACAATTGGGTGCACACGGACACAGAGGCTTAAGATACAGGGATTCCATTCCATATTAATCACGGGAAAGAGGAAATAATTATTACAGGAGAACTAATGCTTCACAAGGAGACGTATTAGATCTAATGAGAGACCCAAACATATAAAAAAAAACTCAACAGGCAAGTGCCGCAATGGCGAAAGAAGTATCTGGACCATTATTATAGAAAGATTAATATTGAATATTTGTTTAATATGCATAATTTCATAAAATTGGTTCTTGTCTATTGTTACGGTTGGATTTAGCCTATGGATTTATGTCACTTCAACTGGCTTCCATAACCCGGGTTACCGTAATGGCGTCGGGTACAGCCCTAGAAGGGGCCCAGGTATGTGTTTTGTGTTGCGGTGAGAGGAGTAAACATGCTTGGTAGGTGATGTGTGGTCGGTCTGTGTGGGCACAAAGAAAAAAAATGGGGACTCAGGGACCACCAGAGAAAGTTGAAAAGATGCCGATTTAAACGGAGCATGACCGATGTGTTGTTAGCAAGGGACTGCATTGGTTCGTCACAGTGGCGCCGGCCTGTTAAATTATTCAGGTCTGATTGCGTAAAAGTATGGTCAATAGAAGAGGCCTTGTCAATAGCGGGCCGAGGTAACGTGGGCTGTCTCACAGGCCCCTGGATGTGCGAGTGAAGCTTTAAAAGGAGGGTGAAAGGCTTGGGTCTCGCCGTCTCCACCTATGCCAATGGTGTCTGACTTTCAACAAAATGTACAGATAAGATAACAACAATGAGCATGTTCTTTTGTTCGCTGTCTTCAGCCCCTCCCTGTCTGTCCGGGAAGTGGAAGGTAAAGCTATTGATCTGAGGAGACAGATGTATTTGAATGCCGTTGAGGCATCTCACACTTATTCTCTTAGCTAAGGATCAGGCTTCTTATAAATGGCATTAGTGGCAGACATCGTGGTGTGCTGTGAGGGCTGAGAGGAACCCATTAGGTCAATTCCATAGCAA
This sequence comes from Melanonus zugmayeri, assembly GCA_900302345.1. Classification (NCBI taxonomy): domain Eukaryota; kingdom Metazoa; phylum Chordata; class Actinopteri; order Gadiformes; family Melanonidae; genus Melanonus; species Melanonus zugmayeri. Next base: position 13,565 of record OMKN01001380.1, on the reverse strand, counting down.
CAATGTCGCTTTTCAGGCCCATTTGTACTGCACCGGGTGGCTCTTTGAATGGGCGTCCACTGCCACCAAGTGTTGGCCTTTGGTACTACAACAGCTGCAGTATCTGCAGCCTCGTATTTGACCAGAAGCAACGATGACCTGCATCTGTGTTTATGAGTGTGAATCAGCCTCACCAAAACAGATGAACCGGACATCCCAATGCCATTGACAATGTTGTAAATAACCCTAATGACAGACCTGTCCCCCTCATCTATTTTTCCTTAAGTACACCACAAAGTCGGGCAGAGAACGACGGAGGACAGACAATCGGAAAAGTGATAAAACTTGAAAGCTGCCATGTTTAAATGGGGACACATCTCCCCTGGGTGCCCATAACGGGGAAGTGCAAGCCAGACAATAACACAGCGAGTGATCTGGCCTTGATCATATCACCAATCATTACAAGGGGGGGGGGATCTGTCGAGGGAATCGAAGGGTGAGGCTGGCCGTTGACGAGGCGATTATTTGGCTTTATTCCTGTGCGTCCGAGTATGACCGCGGTATACAAGCACGGCTGCAGCTGGAAGGGGAGGAAGACCACCTTGTTAACACTGTGTTGTGCTGAGTGGACTAGTCAGCTTCGGAGAGGCGCACTCCCACAGGCCCTGCAGGGGCTTACTGCTTGAGTAGAGGGGATTACAGGAGGCCATCAATGTGTCTCTTTCCGAGGCCCCACAGCTAGAACAATTGGGTTTCCTCTCACGTTGACCCTGAAGTCCCGGTGAAGAGTGGTCTCTCTCTGGCTGAGGGAAGGAGGACCAAGCGAGGACTGGGTGTGTGCAACCACCACCACCCCCCCCGTGCTCCTCAGCCTCATTCATAACATGCATGATGCGGTGTGGAATAGAGATGATTAGCCTTTCACTGCCAACCAAGTCCACACATTGTCAGCCATTGTGGAGATGTACTGTTCGGTGGTAATATGGTAATAAAAGAATGTGGAGGAGTGAGGAGATGCTGGCATGGATATGACTCTGAACACACCGCACACATTTTCTGTGCAAAGCTTTATAGATGCAGACAATCCCTTTTTTGCACTGTGCTTGTGCATGTGCATGTGTGTGTGTTTACGCGCATGTCTGTGCATGCGTGCGTGTGAGGAGCAGGAGCAGGGGTATCAGAAAGCTAAGGAAGCAAATGAAGAAATCAAAGGAGCGGGCAACTATAAAACGTTGAGATACGCAGAATTTCACAGCTGTGTGAACAGTTAAAGCAGATGCGATGTGATGCGATGGTGGACGCATACAGAGAGGCAGGTTGTAAAAATATGCCATAAACTTTATGGAGCCTAATGCAGCTTGCAGGACCTCCCACCACGGCGAGTGTGTGACTGAGCAGTGGGGGAGAGATGTGTTACCAGTATGTCAAATATAATACTATATATATATATATATATGTGTGTGTGTACAGGTATGTGCATGCATTACCACTACAGATATATATTAGGAAAAAATGAAAATAAATAATGTATTGAAAAAATGTATTTCACAAATCTGCACAGTAAAAACTCAGAAGACTCAGAAACCCATGGAGGAAAAACTGGAAGGGGAGGACAGGGGCTGGTTACTCCATGCACGGAGGACGCCAATACACGCGTACAAGCCCGATTCAGACACACTATAAAGCCCTGCCATCGACCCCCTTTAGATCCAAGAGCAGCATACTGTGACCACTCTCGCCTTTCATCTTCCCTTCAACATAATGAAAGACGGCTCTTTTTGATAGGACAGGCCTGATTGTTTCTGCCTTTGAAAGGACATGTGTCATGGAAGGGAGGATGGAGGGAAGGAATGATGGAGGGAGGAAACGGAGGATGGATTGAGGGAGGGAGGGAGGGATGGAAGAAAGAAAAAACAAACGAGACAAATTAACAATCGAAAGAAAGAAAGAAAGAAATAAGAAGTATGACTCGTTCTACAAAAGGTAAAACTTTGTTCCTTCTTTAGGTCAAACAAACCACAAAAGCTAGACTAGCAATGTACATTAGATTCTAGCAACAGACACCTTAATACAGGTGTAATGGATGGGCACACCATATAGTTGTATATCACTGTATGAAAACATATGAGTAAATAGAGAAAATGTTATCAAGTAAGCCAGGTTGGGTACGTTATTAAAGTGAAATTTGTCAGTTTTCTACATTTAAAAAGATTTCCTTTTTCTAAACATGAGAGCAGAAACAGTTGGTAATATCAAGGTTTATGAGGAGAAATGGGTACTCTAGCACAATACTGCTTAATTAAATTGTGATGCACTATTATTCAAATCCCTTCGCCTTTCCAAATCCAATATGAGCTCACTGGATTTTTACAGAGTGGTGCAATGTACATTTATACAAAAAATTGTCTGCAGTCTGCAGGATAAATAATTAATCAATCACATCCCACTTGGCATTCCGGAATTAGTGCTCGGTGTGAAACCATTTCAATTGAATGCAAACGGTGGCCTAGATCTGTCTTTTCTTTCCATCTTATTGTCTTTTGCTTTGGTTACCTGCCTAAGCCATAAGCACCTCGGTGACTGATGGCCAAACTTCCCATTGCATGTATCAATGTTATCAGTGGTGACACTCTCTTACACAGAACAAAAGTCCAGAAGGCGAAATCAACTGCTGAGAATAACGACTAACCACACAGAGGGTGTGTTAAAAGCATTTGCAACATTAATTAACTAACATGGGACTTTTTTCTGTCTGACCTCGTTATTAAGATTGGGTGTTTTTTTCTATAGGCATTACAACACAAATTAAAAAGCCAAACATGGAGTTCAGCTACAGCCAACTATAAGACTAATTATATAGAGAGTAAGAAGGCATCCATCCTGTAGCAAGTGTCTTTGGGTGGGTCAGAATCCAAACCTCCCAAAGTAATTAGGTCTATTACCGTCAGCCACAGCCAAGGCCAGCCATAGCTACTGGAGATCAATCTATGTTGATGTCATTGGTAATCAAATCACTCAGCAACAACTCTTCGGAATTAATGTTGAAGGAGAAGATGACATGGCTTCAGAAAAATGTGAAAAAATAGTCAATTTATTTGAGAAAATTGAAACTTAAAAACTCAACTATTATTAAACACTAAACACGTTATTTTTCATAACTTTGAAATGTTTACCAGATAAACTAGAGAAAGCCTTCCAACCAATCAAATGCTACTACATACTATTGAAAAAAGGCACCTGTTACCTTGATCTGAATTGAAGCAGCGCTCCATGGTGAACACCGGCGTAGGGGGTTATGAGACACATGCCATTGATTTATTTTTCATTGCTCCTCTTTGATAACATCAAGGACGCGTGGCACACCAGAGGTGCTCAACACTCTGCACCCGGTTTACCTGCGTGCTGGAAACAAAATGTCTATTGAGGCGTATTTGTTTTTCCTTCCTTTTGTGAGCTTAAATCGCAGTGAAAGAGAGTCAGGGATGGAAGATGTCTGTATTTATTTTTTTATTTTTTTCTCTTTTTCGTTTCCGCCGATGTCGGTTGTTCCAGTTTTCCCCAACTCCACCCGTCTGACATGCCGTCTTGTTTCCACCCTACCCCCATCCCCGCCACCTCCCCTCTCTCTCACCTAACACTCTTCCCCAGCAACTCCTCTGAGGCCCTGCTCAAAGGCGCTGCCTCAACCAGAGAACAGGAACAGTGCACCTTGTAGGCTACAAGTGCTACATGCACGCAGAGATGTAAAGGTCATTTAAGAAACAACTATATACGATTGCAGTACAAACCTAACGTGTCCTTTTAGGGTAGATATCAAAGAAATCAAAGCCAAAGACTTGCAAGGAGATATATCAAGGTTCACACTTGTCATTGTTAACACTCGCCACTGAACCAGACATTAAAATGACTATTTTGTGACTGGCAGATTCTTTTCCATCTCATAGCTATGAAAATACCTGAGCTCAGTTGCCTTTTATTTATAAATGCCAAAACTCAAAACCTGTTAAAGAAATTGTTTGTAGTTGGGTGTTTACAACGTTTATAGCTGTGATCAAAAGGCGGTGGATGTTCTGGTTTGTGCATACACGTAGTGTGAAATTATGTTTAATATTTATTGTTTCCGGATTACGCTTTGACTATGGCTGAAGCCATCCATAATACAGATGTTTTTTTAGGAGCTGTGCATGTCTAAACCTAAACAAACTGAACAGGCAAACACAAGTTGCTATGGAAACAGTATGGGGGGAGTCAACACAGTAGATATTGATTACATAAAAAAAAAAAAAGGCACCAAGACGTAGCCGTTCTCTTCAAGCTGCAGACCACTGTCAATCTGAGCCCCAGCGGCACGCCATCTGAGCCGCACGGCAGCCATCCCTGCTGCTGCTGCTGTTGAGCAAGGCAACCTTGGCTTCCACAATAACACCACGGGAAACCATCGACTTATCGCTGTTAGAACGTAGCGCTCGGGCAGTGACGTGAATCAGGACCAATTTCTACAAGGGGGCCGTCACGCCCAGCCAGTCGTCTACCGAGGCGCAGGGCTCCTCTGGGACCGTGTCAGGCCGCTCCAACCGGTCTACCTGTAGGCACTGTGGTGGTCAGCTACTCGAGGTCCTCGTCGTCCCCCTCCAGCGCAATCATGAAGGTGGAGAGGGCGGGTGAGATGGAGCGCCGTTGTAACACTTACACGCTGGTCAGACCGAATTAAAGCTAATTCACACAGTCTGCGACCTGTTTGCCCCGCTTGCTACCTGGGGAGGGGGAAGTGCCAGAGAGATTTCATGCCTGAGACGCAAGCCGTAGGTGTTGTTGAGTTCCCTATAGATGATCCCTACAAACACCCTTCATCCAGCACCTGTGTGAAAACCTCTGTGGTGCGCTGACAGCGTGAAAATGGGAATCTGCCAGCCAAGCAGGAAGCTAGCCGTGCTTTAGCCAAGTAGCAGCTAACCCAGACTAAACGCTCTCCCTCTGGTTCTGTAGCTTCTTACGAGAGGCTTTTAAGACTGACAGCTCCGTGCTTTCGCTGTGTTCGCCGGCGCTACAGGAACAGTAGCCAGATCGACACAAGGTCACCAGGGTCAGGCTGAATGGTTCGGCGCCCCACTTAAGTTTGAAAAAACTTCTTGATAACCAGGGTTGTCTGCTGACACCTTTTTGACACGGTTTGGCGAACTTCTGAAAGTAGGTCTCCACATCTCGGATGAGTGGCCATGATACAAGCAGGGGTGACTCTGTCATATTCCATTTACCCAACACAATGTGGCCACTGCAGCCGATCGAGAGCTACTCACATCCAGCTCCATACAAGGCCAGCCCAAACCCCCCTCTTTCTGCAGGAATAGGAAAGCACAAAAGGGCCATCTGACAAAGAGGGAGGAAAAGCAATCGATACAAAATGGCTCCCTGTAAAGTGCCTGAAAGCCGCAGGTTTGTGTGGGTCCACAGACGGTCCAGAGGCCAGGTCACAGTGTGCTGCTTAAGCTTGTCCTTGTTCCCGTTAAGCTTTACAGTTCTCTTAATCCTAAAGAAGCGCTCGGAAAGCAATGGAACACTATTATTGGTGACAACTCGGCTTGCGCAAAATGCAATAACTGAGGGCTTTTTTTTTTCTTCCTAAAAGCCCCTCAAAAAACCATGCCCAGCTCTTTACAAAAGGCAATAGGGTGCTCCTTTGTGAGTAGTTGACAGAGCAAATCTGCAATTGCCGCATTACAGTGTAGAGAAATGAAGAAATATTGGCAATCTGTTGACAGTGTATATTTATAAAGATTACTGGGCCTTTTGTAAACCAGAGAGAAGGAAAGAGAATTGCCAGCAAAAACAAAAACAAGGGCATCCATTTGTGAGGGTGACATGCCTTAATGTTTCAGAACAGAGACGAAGATGTTGACAACGCATTCACATTCAAAAGCCTTGAATGAAGCTACTGAATTAAAGCAAGCAAATATTTTTCAGAAGAGAAAACAAGCACTTTATATCTCCTTTGCTGTAAATGTGCACTGTGTGTGTGTGTGTGTGTGTGTGTGTATAAACACCCAAAGCCTTATTAAGTGATATATTTTCTATACGAGTGCTATTCCAAAGACAGAATGATCATACTGCAATTCAGTTATGATGCAAAACATTTCACTAAACAGATTAGATTGCAGATCACCATTATTTGTGTATAAACTGATGATCATTGTTGCCACTGCAATATTCAAATGCTAATCGGTATTCTACGACAATCCGTTTTTCAAAAGAAAAACAGCAAAAGCCAACAAAAGACTTCCTAGTTTATTTTCGTGATGCATCATTGAAAAATCCTTTATTGGAAAGGGTTGGCATTCATATGCCCAAAATGTCTTTTATAGTATTATATTATTTTTCATTTTTTTAAATTACAGCTCATTAGCCATATCAAGCTAGGGATAAAAAAAGAAAAACATCCAAGCCATAAAGATCGCTTTTGCATTCTGGAACATACACAACAACATATTTTCAGGAAGGGGGGGAGGAGG
>OMKN01001374.1:16581-29618 GCA_900302345.1 Melanonus zugmayeri | reverse complement strand
CAATTTAACTCAGTCAGACTGGAGTTGTGATGTTTAGCCGTGTGTGGAGCTATGAATGATCGTCGCTGTGGTGACTGCTGTTCGCGTAGGGGACTCGGTGGCATTAGGAAACATACTGTGGACATTAATGAGGCATTAATAGTTTAACATCCCGGAATGTGTGAATCTGCCTTGTTTCAAGGGGGATCAGGAACAGGGGCAGAACAACACAAGCCTATCGCTTCATGTGCTTTCTCTCAATACAGATGTTAATTGGAGAAGGGAGGGTTCACGCTTGGGCGCGACTCCCACATGGACCCAACAGTGGCTTGAATGTCTAAGTCCCAAGAATCCGTCATAGTGCCATATCATTTCACTACAAGTCACTTGTGAATTTGATGAATATTTACCTTAAAGTGTGAAAAGGTCCCAGATACTTAGTACACAAATGATTTACCCATAGCTCAAAGTATGGGGTCATGTCCTAAGAGCCAGAGCCAGAGACAGCTTACGATTGATCAATAGATAAAGAAAACAATGCACCATCATTTGACAGAATGCACTATAACACCAAACAACAGCAGTGGGTTCCTGCACCCCCTAGCACAATATAAATCATACACATTATCACAACAGCATCTACGTTCTTTGGGTCAACTCAGGACTAGTCGTCATAATCCCAGGGGGAATCGACAGGGAAATTATTTTTCAAAAACAATGTTGGATTACTTTGCTGCATATAGTACTACCATCAAAATATTTAGCTTAAAAAGACAAATAGTCTTTAAAGCAGGCTTTGTTGATTAACTAACGAGCTTAACTATCTGTCATCTTTACCATTAGCATGAATTGCTATACCTAAAGAACTGTCATCAGGCCCCCTGTGGTTATTTTGCATCATATTTGCATTAGGCAACTGAGGTGATGACCTGATTGGTCATTGGTCTGATTGTGTAAATTTAATTTAAGCGCTAAATTTATATAGCGCTTTTCTGACCAGTGGCCACTCAAAGCGCTTTACAATTAGTGCCTAACATTCACCCATTCATACACCGACGGCAGTGTCAGCCATGCAAGGCGACAGCCAGCTCATCGGGAGCAGTTAGGGTTAGGGTGTCTTGCTCAGGGACACCTCGACACTTGGCTAGGAGGAGCCAGGGATTGAACCAGCAACCTTCCAGTTGCCAGACAACCGCTCTACCTCCTGAGCCACTGTCACCCCTACAGCTAATAAAATATCCAAACAGAATGGTGTGAACAGCAAAATAAATAAATAAATAAACATCTCAAACTGGAAATCTTCTTGTTGTTTTTATATTCAATACATTTTTGATGTTGTCCCTCAAAATGTTTATGAAGAGCACTCTTGAAGATGAAGATCTGCTTTCCTGCCGGGGGACAAGCTAGGCCAAACACAGTGGTTTATGTCTGTATATTCCTACAAATTATTAAAAATGTAGTACATTGACCACTGATTATTTAATTAATTTGGCTGATTGGCTTCCTGATGTCTTCACGGATGTTCTGACTGACAGTTCTGCCGCTTGCCTTCCTTGAGGTCAATCTATGCCATGGCTCTGGAGGCCCAACACAGAGGCCCACGGAGACGTTGAACCTCAACCTTTCTGAACCAAAAACGATACGAGTATCTCAACGTTATAGTGTGTTTTACTGCAGGCTGGGGAAAATACACATAATATGTGTATTCTAAGGTTCCTTTTGAAGCCAAACCACAATTAACGACTTAACTAATCAACGTGCCTCGTTTTTTCTTTTTTTTTAAATCACTGTCCGAGTGATAGTTACGTCACTCCGAGATATTTGGTAGTGACACGGCCGATAACCTATAGTGTGGAAGCAAAACACCAAGCTCATTGATTTCAACGAGGCACGTTTATTTGACACAATTCATTAATTTATCTTATTCATATTACATGCTTTTTTAGGTTTTTATGTGACAATTAAATGTGCATTTTCAATAAAATGTACTTGAGTGGAATGAAGACTAAATAAATTGCCGCTCATGTCTTGGCTGTCTCTTGAATTCAAGGAATGAGTTGTAAATACACTGTAGATTGACTGGTAGCTACAGTGTGTATTGACTATTTCTATTGTTGAGTGCAGTGATCATGGCAAGCTGCATATTTATAAGGAATAAGGAATAGAGAACCAGACAAATAGATATTTCATTTATGAAGATGGAATGTGGAATCTATTTCAATTATCTCAATTATCAACCATGCTATTGAGTGTGTGAGTAGACGGAAGAGTCTAGTATGCTCTTAAATTAGACTATGTTCTCAAAGTAGGCTACCTAGAAAATTAACACTGTATGAACACTGTTAGATGAACAATTAGTTAGCTAGTCTTTAATTAGCATTAGCATGTCATAATGTGTAAACTAGGCAGAAAGCAACTTTATTTCTCTCTAGCTAGTGTAATTGAAAGATTTTCCATGGAGAGCCTTGCCGCTCTCTATCTATCTGATCTATTTCTCATTCTGTCCTTCTGTGTGTGTGTGTTTCTGTCCCCCCGGCCGAAAATACGGATATGGCAAATCGTTGCCACAGCCCAGTGGTGGCAGCCAGGACCCCCGTCATGGTCACAAATTGTAGGCGGTGTCCCGATGTACCCCTAGTGACCCCCCCTTAGGAGAATGACTTCAGAGTAGGATAGAGACATCTGGTCTTTTTATATGAATCAGGGTATTAAGGTCTACTAAAATTATCAATTTGGAGGCTCTAGCCCTACAGGAAGTGATGCAATTAGTAGGTGACCTAGGGGTCAAGGACACTTGGGAGTAAGCTAGAGACCTGGGGTCTCTTTTATATGAAAGAGGGCCTCAAGGACATACGATTATCAATTTGGAGGCTCTAGCCCCACAGGAAGTGATGCAATTTGTAGTTGACCTCTAGGGGTCAAGTTCACTTGGGAGTGAGCTAGAGACCTGGGATCTCTTTTATAAGAAAGAGGGCCTCAAGGACAGAAGATTATCAATTTGGGGGCTCCACATTCCACCTTCATAAATGAAATAACTATTAATCTGGTTCTCTATTCCTTATAAATATGCAGCTTGCCATGACCATTGCACTCAACAATAGAAATAGTCAATACACACTGTAGCTACCTGTCAATCTGTTTACAACTCATTCATTTACAACTGAATGAGATCAGAATTCAAGAGACAGCCAAGACATGAGCTGAATAGCATGGCAGACCGCCATTTCTTTATTCTTCATTGCACTCAAGTACATTTTATTGAAAATGCACATTTATAATTATAATTAAAACATTTCATTGTCACATAAAAAGCGACACTGGAGTCCTCTCACACATGAGGGGTCATTGCCTCAGCGGCACTCGGGGAGGCGCTGTTCCATCTGGCGCTGGGGTATGATTATGACTATTGTATGATTGGAACTTGAGGCTACAGATTTGACTGCATTTCCTTTGGGCGTGTAATATGAATAAGATAAATGAATGAATTATGTCAAATAAACATGCCTCGTTGAAATCAATGAGCTTTGTGTTTTGCTTCCACGCTATAGGTTATTGGCTGCGTCACTACCAAATCTGTCCGGGCTACCAAATATCTCGGAGTGACGTAACTATCACTTGGACAGTGATAAAAATAAAATAAAAGAATATTAGAATATATGAATATGTGTCTTTTCCCCCATAGACATATATGTATATGTTTTCCCCAGCCAACGGACCCTAGTTTACGCTTAAAACTAAATAAAACTATTTACAGCAGCTCAGCTCCCAGCACGTAATGTCGTTATGGCAACGAGTGCGGGCTAGGGTTGGGAGTAAAAGCCTGCTAAAATAATTGATCTTTACATTAGTACATTACTGAAGTGCACTATTAAAAGGAACCCCAACTATTAAGACTTGTAGGCCTTATTAGATTAACGTTGGCATCAGCTATACAAATGTGATATAAAAAACACTCTACACGTCTTAGTTTTTATAAAATTGAGTAGCATGTATCTGCAGAGCCGAGAGCACACCACCGTTTCAGGACCCTATCAGCGCCCCCTAGCGCATTGGACTGCAAAGGACCGCATGTGGTTCCATGCATAGCTGGATTGCGTATCACATGCTGCCAATATTTTTGCCGGTTTGCTTAGAATGTATTGTCTGAAGGGATATAAAATTAGCAAATAATCCTTTCACTCGTAGGCCGCCATTGTTGTTTACGTCGCAATGCAGTCTGGGTAGTGACGTCAAATGGTTGCACTGACCTCCGAGGTAAATGGAACGCACCAAAAGGCTGAACAGCAGACAGTGAAATGTCTGCTGTTCAGCCTTTTCAATTTCAAATCGGAACCAGGTCACCAATAGGCAAGTCAAAACATCAGCCCATGTTCACCATTAAACGATTTAAAAATGACGGCCGCTCTTGGGGGCTATAGTCAGTCCCCCAGGATTCCGCAATCGCGGAATAGTAGACAAGCCGCAGAATCATTCAGAAAATGTACCAAACAGGCATGTTTCAATACCAAGAAAAAGTCATACATTGATCACACACAGTGATGATCACACAGTTTAGATTTTCACGATAAAGTGTAATAATCATCTTAACTAAAATCTTTGTCTGCCGAGAGAAGTGATCATAACAATGATCACGTTTTTTTTTCTCATTTATTGTATCGATCCGCTTTATACTGAGTGAGCAACCGTGAGCAGCTGTTTGCTCAAACTCAGCAGGCCTAAAGAAAGTGAAGACATCAGATCATGGTTTCTTTATTTTGAAACGGAATGAATTGATTGTCATTTCAAAGACGCGCCTCCGGAGCGACTAATAGCTGAGCGCCGCCGTGTGTGTGCATGCGCAGCATGGTTCAATCCTTCAGCATGATTCGTCTTTTTTCAGTCGGAATATTGCAGAAAACCCCATTTATCTTATAGTGTCTGCTGTGGGTCGGGTAAACAAAGCAACAGCCATCACTCACGCCAGTAGTGTTGCCTCTCGAGCGAGTACAACCAATTTACGTCATGGACCCAGAATGCATTGCACACGTAAAGTAATGGCGCCCTCCGTAGGTCAAACTAATGTGTTAAACACTGCAGATTTGATCAATAAAGAAAATATTGTATGTTTCTAAAAACGTATTTTAGTAAAACATGGTAATAGTATTAAGTATTAAGGCCTACAAGTCTTAATAGTTGGGGTTCCTTTTAAGGTGATGAATCTTCATCTGGGTTTGTGTAAATGACACTTTACATACAACTCATAAACATGAATGTACCTCATCACAGCGTCCCGTTCTCAACGCAGGAACCAATAACCAATCATGTCGGGGGTTGTTAAGAATATTGTGTTCATATAATATGTTCATGCTCATGTATAAAGTACACGAAATATGCGTGCATGTCACAGAAAATGCAATTATTGCCACAGGCCGTAAACAAGTGCATATATACGAGAACTGGGGGATTCCGAACAAAAATGTAGCTCATTGTTCCACATGTTTGAAATACGTGGTGTGTAATCAAATATATAATGTAGTTATTTCACAAACAGAAAACGGTTCCCCATTCTATTCCCTCAAAACACCAAAAGCGCCACGAGCGGTTAAAACACACTATAACGTTGATATACACGTATCTAGAAATACCAACATTTTCTTCTGGCGCCTGGGTTGCACGGTAACCTTCACACACTCTAGTGGTCGTTCCCTATTTCAGTATGCAGCACAGAAGTATCAAATATTGATTAACGTGCAGCTCTTGGAATTGGAAAACAGACTCTTTGATTTACAATGCTACTTGATTTACCAAGCGAAATCGTTTTCATGAATCATTTGCTTTTACCTCATTCATCCTGCTACCGTTTTGTGGATCTGTCTTTATGTAATCAGACCAACCAGGCGCTTCAAATAAGATGCTATGTTTCCCCCTGCTGGACAAAGAGATAAATGCTTGTGCAACGCAACCTGAAGGCTGAAGGCCTACTTTTTTTTTTGCAGCCGTTGCATTACGTAAAACAACCTATGTTTAATTATACCCCACATTCACAGTGAAACTACTAATAATAATACATGCATACATTATCAATATGTATATGCACTAGTTAGATGACAGAGAAGTGTGCTACTGAAGCATCTAAAGAATGACCTAGTTCTATGTGGAAAAAAAACTGTTCTCCCACTTCCTCCATAAAATTAATAACAACTGACAGATTTGAATACCCAATGTTAAGATGTTTTCCTCTCGTTGTCCTTTCTGAATAATTAGCTCACAAAAGAGACTGTGGAAAAGTGTTTAATAAACTAAAATAGGCTACACATTGTGATGTTTAGCCATTGTAGATGGAACCTAGTAACATACTGCCCTAGTTGCATGATTAAAATATCAACCGTATTGTACGTGCAGAAGCAGCGAATCACATGCCGAGTGGAGGCGAAGAGAAATGTATGAAAGGAAAATATCCTGGTGGACCATAAAAACAAAATCTAACATTGTGATAAGTATAGAGTGCAGAAAATACACTGTAAAGAACACTATGTTTGTTTGTTTTTTAAATATAATTAAATAAATAATGATATATAATAGGCTAATCTATATTAAATCAATAATAAATATACATAATACAGTATTTACATAAAGTTAAGTAGACACAACCATAACCAAAGCTAATGACGACTATGTTTTTCTGGTATCATTTTCAGAAATATCAAGTCACAGTGAAATAGATTATAAAAGTCATGGATTATTTCTGCATATTTTATTGGATAGTGTAGTGGCTAGAATGTTTGACTCGCAGCAAAGTTTTGAGTTAGATCCCCAATGTCCACAGCTGTAGCCATCCTTGCAAGAGGCCAAATGATCACCTGCTCCTAATGCCCTGGATCCATGTCCACTGTAAGTTTATTTGGATAAAAGTGTCATAGTCAAGTCACATTTATTTATAGACAAACAACTTGAGTTGGCCAAAGTGCTGTACAGGTGACAATTGGCAAATCAATGCATAATACATGTTTTTAGTAAAACTTATGATAATAGTAATCCCAATGTAATTAGATATAATTCTATAAAATATCTACAATACATTAGTATCAATTAAACGGGCCACAGTGTGTTCACCTGACAAAAAGGTATACCCCAGGGAACTGTACTGTCTCTCTCTAATTCTTTTCTAATACTGCTGGGTATGTCACCTCTACACACTCTCCAAAGAGTCCTCTTCTGGGGCCGCAGCAGGGAGGCCGACCACGGTGAAGTCTAGGGAAACAATGTGAGTAATGAACTTCAGACGGCGGAGTAGCGCTGATTCTTTCCCGTAGTGTTCTGTGGGAGGGAACACCAATGTATGAATGTGTGTTGGGAGGGGAGGGTGGCAATTGGCAAAAAAGGGAGAATAATGAGGATAATACAGCAACGCCATGTTGATCGTCCCATCCTTTTCAAGAACCGAGAAACACCTTCAGACACTCCTTACCCCCGCCACTCTCACCCTTTCAATTACACATTCATATCTATTTTTTAAGAGGCATTATCAATAAATTATTTCATGGCGAGTCGGCGACCTTGTATCGGTGTAATTTTCAGCTTCAGCTACGTCATGTGCACAGGTTTGATCCGTGACGTAACCCGAGTTCAGACAGACATGAGTAATCGAGTCCACATCTCGAGGAGCAGCAGCAGCGGCAGCAGCAATGTTTTCATGCCTGACGTCTTGCGCTGCGATGCCATGGCGCCCGTTATCTCGCTGACTGCGAAGGAAACATCTTAGCTCTTGTTTTTCCCGTTTGATTTAATAATTTAAAAAAAATAAAAATAAGCGCTTCGCCCATACTGGTTCGACTTTAACATCACTTCACCCCGAACCGGCCATGACCGTCGAGCAGAATGTCCTCCAACAGCATTCTCAAAAGGTAAGCTCGATGCTAACGTTAGCTTGTTTGGCTAGTCCACACTTCACGTAACGACATGCGCTACAGTCAAATTAAGTTTTCCAATTGAGTGTCTGTTAAAAGCACCCGACCGAGTTAACCCAAACCCAAATACCCGGTACACCTATACGCTGGTAGACTCTATACTCTATAAAGATAACTAGTGAAGATAACTTAGGCCTGATGTAAAATGTCTACAGTAATAGGAGGCTAGTTGGTAGCTAGCTAACTCGCAGTATAAACACTTCAGATTCGCTTTGTACTTCAGGTTTTAATGGCGACACGCCTGTAAACACCTCCTGGGTTGAGCCATGGTGCTGTATCAGACCAGGCCCAACTGTAGTGACAGGTCTAATTTACACCTTCACAATAATCCCGTAGAAGATGAACACACACATACATATATATATATAATATATATATGTATATATATATATATATATATATAGGAAGCGTTCCTTTTGATACTCAAAAGTATACATAGTAATTGTTGTCAGTTGTGTTGATTCCAAGGATGTAGGTAGGCCCACACGTGAAATGAACGTTTGCAGGCGTTTCTTGGGTCACCGATATCTTTGTTTACAAGGCACGGCCGCTAGTGACGCCGGGGATGTGTCCTGGTGTCCTGACGCCTCCTCGGCTTGTTGGGGGGGTGACTGGGCAGCTAGGGTGCTAGGGTCTCTGCCCGCCCACTGTGAAGTCAACTCTGAAGTAATTGCACGTAGGCAGAACACACAGCAAAGGCCCTCGCTGTTGTTAATCCCAAATCCATTTCTAAAGTATCGAAGCACACAACACAGCCAAAACATAACCCCTGTTATGCAACCACCCAACTGATCCAGCCTCCCAACCTTTGATGCTTCAGATTAGCTGCTAGTGTACTCTATCTATCTATCTATATATAACACAATTAAATATTTATATTTATATATGTTGGTAACCTAACACTTCTAATACAAATTGTTTGTGGAAGTACCAGGACCACCGTTCCAAAAATAATAAAGGGATACCACATTCTTTCCAATATGATTTAAGAGGTGAGTGTGAAAATCCCCAAAGTGAATCCCAGTTCTTTTGGGCTAGTGGCAGAACAGAAATCCTGGATGTGGATCAAGTCACGTTAAGCACATCTTCTGGGGAAAATAATTTTGATGTCAGAAACGTGTGTGTGGGAGAGAACACAGCACAAAGATACCTCAAGGTTAGCTTAATCATTGTGGTGCTTGTTGGGAAAATAAAACGTGTGCTGGCCCGCATATCAGGGTGTGGTAATGTAGAAACAAACAATGTTTCATTATGTTGCTATAAAGAATTCTCCCCTTTAACAGATTCTGGCAATGAATGAATGCATTTTTTTGTTTTTGAATTGGCAATCCATAACCTAGTAATACAATTACTCATTTTTTGAGGGACTGGGACTTTATTAGAAGTTGTGCCTCTCAACTTGGGATTCATAGAACATAGTTTATTTTATCTTCATGTATTGATCTTTTTGTTCTGCAAGCACAATGCAGTAACGACAAACAGTTGGCAACAAACAGTTTCCCATGAAGCAGGCCCTTTTCTAAGATAAAACTAGAGGCTCTGATTTCTAAAATACCTTATGGCAGGCTCTTATTAGAACGTACTCTATAAGTCAAGGTTTCATCTTCACTATAGCTTATTTTGACATTGTCCATTTTCCAGGATTTCTCAGCACATTAGTGCTTGGATCTGCTTTATCTAGTGGCAGAATGTAAGATAGCCTAAATTAATAATTCATAATTATACCATATATAATTGTATTGGCTACTAATCACTTAACATTTATCGATCTACTAATGTCTATTAGCTTATATATTTTAAGTTATACCATTTGATAAATACACATGGTTATTATGTAGATTATTACATACAAGATGTTATAAATATGTAACAAACACACCAGGGCCAAAGTGGGCTATGAGTCAGTGTTTATGCTGTGAATTGCCGAGACCATTTTAGTGGCTTCCGGCTGAGCGTAACAGGTTCATTAAACAATAAACTGACTGGAAAGTCAATGGTTTGATTACAGACCTCAAGAGGCAATAAACGGCTTTCCCCAGCTGGACTGAAGTGGTGGTCCATGGGGCCACTGTTGTTATTGTGCCGCAAACAAACTGTACAGCTGGGATTACTGTCTAAACTCCCTCCTCATGCTTCTGCATGGCAAATTACAAACTTGTGTAATCAACTCTGCTCGGATGGCTGCATTGCGCCAAAAGTAGCCCTCTAAAACGAGTTTTACCTCACCGACTGGGATTCCAAAAAACAATATCCTGTGTGGGGAAATTCCTATTTCTAGGAAAATTATTTTTTGCATGCTCCATGTTGATGCAATGTCACAGTGTATTTTGTTGTATCGATAGTTTTTAAAATGGTGTAGGCCTACCTGAAGTGTGACATGTATTTGTACTGGTGCACTCACCTCTCTTGATGCATGTGTATTTGATGCATTATCCTTTATGTTCTACCTAGAAACGAGGGGCGTACGAGTGCATTATTCATTACTCTGTAATCGTGCTGTAAAAAAGATGTGCAAAAAGCCTTTTTCAACCAGAAGTTAGTGAAGCGAGTAGCTTCTAAAGATTGGTGAATGCAGTGCCATTAGAGAATGGAACTAGGGAATCCAAATGGGGCGTGGCACTGGGATGAGTGGCCTGTGGAATTTTGTAACTTTAGTATCACTATAATGTCACATGTTTTCACAAGCACATTATTGGAATTCATTGGTCTATTCTCTAGTCTAGTCTCTGTGTTAAGACCACGCCCTAAACTATTTTGTGTTTAAAAAGGTGTCGCCTCCTCACGTGATCATCATTCGTATATTCTTGTGTATTAATCCACCACACACAATAAATGATTGTGGCGTATGCAGAAGGAATGACCAAAAGGCTTTCAATTCAAATGAAAATGTAAAATTGCAAGTTAAATGCAAAGGTCCATTTCGATATGAAATGTGATTTCAAAGTCGTTCATTCCAACTGCTTTGTCTATCTCTGGAACAATGATCGTATTGTTTCAACATGTTATTATAAATGCATCAGCCTTTTTCACCCATGGTTGCCAGCTTGCCTTTCAGTGCTTGAAAGAGTCTATTTTTAATTACCACACTCTTGGCCAGCTACCGACGGGGCAGAGCTCGCCAGAGACTGGGTGTAGCGCCGTAGCGTTGTAACAGCTTGAGGTGATGGTGTTGGATGGCTGAAGCGGGCGTTGTTCATTTGCTAATAGGGAGTTTTGTCACATATTATGAGTTATGTTCTTTTTATCAGTCTCTTTTTCATCTGAGATCTGTTTGAGTTGCCACATTCGTTCAACCCTCGCCTGTACACTGTGCTTATGAAGGCTGCTGCAGGCACTGACTAAGGGCACTTCCTCCGCCTTCTTAAGAGCACATTCGTTCTCGACGTCTATTGCATCATGGGTGCATTGTTGACCTTCCTGTATGTGTGTGTGTGTGTGTTTGCGTGTTTGCGTGTTTGCCGTCCATTCCAGCTGAAATTGACATCAAAATAGAAGTTTGCTACTCCCCCAACTAACAACAGAGCTACTTGTTGTGTGAGGGAATGTTGTGGTTTTACCTTGTAGGATGCTTGGGGATGACCCCAAGGGCCAGCATATAGTTTCAGTGAGGACAATTCAGAAAGTCAAGTGTAATGTATTGTTGAGAGCCCTTGTGTCCCTAAACATCCCCCCAAATATTATGATGTCAAAAATAATCCCAAGCCAAGTTTAACTTGCAATTTCTTCAAACTAGCTCATCCACTAAAATGTGTTATGTTTATATCCACCCCCCCCCCCCCCTCCATTAGCACCAACAGACTCTATTAAACCAATTAAAGGAGGTCACAGGAACCACAGACATTCAACTGCTCCAGCAAGCCCTGCAGGTACAGTATACACATTTAGCATACCACACATGGGCATGCAACATTAACTGTCAGACGAGTTTTGTTGTATTGACGTACGAGATATGAGATTTGCTTAATATTTCCAATAACGCTTACCTTAAAGTCTCCAGTAAATGAACATTACATGACATTTTCACTTATTTTAGCTCAATTCCGCAGTCATGTTATACACCCATTCAACATTTATATGCCAAAACACACTCCCACATGGTATGTGGGAGTTATTATACGGACATCTAATCCTGGCGAAGCAGATAACATCCCACCTAAGTTTTATTAGGAAATGCATTATATCACCAAAGTAAGATGTGCTCCGGGGGGGGCGCTTCATGTTGTCTTTAATATGGTGTGTTTGTTCCTCTTGCTACAGGTGAGCAATGGAGACCTGGCCGAGGCAGTGGCCTATCTGACGGAGAAGAACGCCAAGGTCCCGCAGCAAGATGAGCCCACCTACTACCAGACCTCTCAGGTGGCCAACGACCGATACATCAGCGTGGGCAGCCAGGCGGACACCAGTGAGTAACGGCAACATTCACCATGAGGCCTGACCATATCCGGTTATTATACATGATGCTCATATCCATATATGGGCTGATCATTGTATACACTTACACTTACATTTTTTTGTCATTGGAAGTACATGTTTTATACATGTACTGGAAGGAGGATATTAGAAGAGAACAATGGAACAAACGTGCGTGTGTGTGTGTGTGTAGATATATATATATATATTTATCTACACACACACACACGTACGTACGTATATATAAATATATTCTGCAATATGTTGGGATGTTATGTCCTATGTTGATATTGGGTCATATCAGGTCCCAGCTGTCGACATGCTAATAATAGGCTATGTCATTCCAACTTGAGACGGTTGTGTGGTGTGGTTGTGTGTGCAGATGTGATCGACCTGACTGGTGATGACAAGGATGATCTTCAGAGGGCCATCGCTCTCAGCTTGGAAGAGTCAAGCCGCGCCTTCAGAGAGACCGGCATCACAGATGAGGAGCAGGCCATCAGCAGGTCCTGGCCAACACTGCTACTGTATACCTCCACCCTCTGCCCCCACAACCCTGCTACTGACTAGCCAACACATACACCTCCACAACCCCCTGCCCCCACAACACTGCTACTGACTAGCCAACACATACACCTCCACAACCCCCTGCCCCCACAACCCTGCTACTGACTAGCCAACACATACACCTCCACAACCCCC
>OMKN01001348.1:2522-16820 GCA_900302345.1 Melanonus zugmayeri | reverse complement strand
AAGTATGGTTAGAATTTGATATAAAACTACTAGTAAATTAATATTGAAGGAAAGAAAATTATTCCACACAACCCTCTGGGTATATATAAACTGAACAAAAATATAAACACAACACTTTTGTTTTTGCTCCAATTTTTCATGAGTTGAATCAAAGATCTCAGATTTCCCAAAAGGCCTATTTCTCTCAAAGAAAATTCACAAATTTGTTTAAATCTGTGTTAGTGAGCACTTCTCCTTTGCCGAGATAATCCATCCACCTGACAGGTGTAGCATCAAGATGCTGATTAGACAGCATGATTATTATTGCACAGGTGTGCCTTAGGCTGATCACAATAAAAGGCCACTCAAAAATGTGCAGTTTTATCTTGAAAAGAGACATTAATTAGGCACTGAACTATGGATATGCAAGGGGTCAGTATCTGGTGTGACCAACATTTGCCTCACACAGTGCAACACATCTCCTTCGCATAAAGTTGATCAGGTTGTTGATTGGCTGTGGGATGTTGGTCTCTCCTCTTCAATGGCTGTGTTGCGAAGTTGCTGAATATTGACAGGAACTGGAACACGCTGTCATATACGCCGATCCAGAGCATCCCAAACATGCCCAACGGGTGACATGTCCGGGGAAGATGCAGGGCATGCAAAAACTGGGATGTTTTCAGCTTCCAGGAATTGTGTACAGATCCTTGCAACATGGGGCCGTGCATTATCATGCTGCAACATGAGGTGATGGTGGTGGGTGAATGGTACAACAATGGGCCTCAGGATCTCATCACGGTATCTCTGTGCATTCAAAATGCCATCAATAAAATGCACCTGTGTTCGTTGTCCATAGCATATGCTTATTACAAGCATATTACACGTGGTCTACGGTTGTGAAGCCGGTTGGATGTTCTGCGAAATTCTCGGAAACGACTTTGGAGACGGCTTATGGTAGAGAAATGAACATTCAATTCACGTGCAACAGCTCTGGTGGACATTCCTGCAGTCAGCATGCCGACTGCACGCTCCTGTGACCAGCCTAAGGCACACCTGTGCAATAATCATGCTACGTCTAATCAGCATCTTGATATGTCACACAGGTCAGGTGGATGGATTATCTCGGCAAAGGAGAAGTGCTCACTAACACAGATTTAAACAAATTTGTGAACAAAATTTGAGAGAAATAGGCCTTTTGTGTACATAGAAAAAGTCTGAGATCTTTGACGACAACTCATGAAAAATTGGAGCAAAAACAAAAGTGTTACGTTTATATTTTTGTTCAGTGTGTATATATATATATATATATATATATATATATATATATGTAAAAATAAAAGATAAAAGGGATATGTGGCCTTTGTATTCAATACCTAGCACACAAGAGTAGATGGCCACTAGCTCCCTGTAATCCTCAAATTCAGCATCAATGTGCCACCAATCTGGGGGAAATCAAAGATGAGCATGTTTGACCTGAGACACAGTTGACTCAGGTGTTCCCATGCCGAACCCAACACTCTGCAGGTGCATCCCGTATTCCACCCTGCAAATAACTTTTCTCAGCAGCTGTTCCTCAGATGCTGACATGTGTCAAAGTGTAATGTAATCGTAACCAAAATGAAAGTGTAAGAGATGTCCTGTTTCAACACTGAACATCGTTATTGTAACATTCGTAACATATCGTAACATTATTGCATCACTTCAGACACACAATATCCATCTCTTTCTGCTAGCCAAACCAAATTATCCATCGCACTGCATACTATAAACATGCAGGAAATTAAAAGAATCCTAAAAATGAACGTGCCAGTGTTGCCCCTGATAGGTTCCGCTAATCGCAGTCCGTCTGTTTTATTGCTTGGATCAAGCTGACCCAAATTTCATATTTCACAAATTCTGCTGATTTCCTAAAAGTGGGCCATTAAGTTCCTTCCACCTTGTTCAGCGGAGTGCTGGATGCTATGGCAGTGGCTGCTGAGTCAGATGGCGTGCCACTGCTACATGGCTAACTGCAATCTGGGGACCCATCTCAGTGCCATCGCCTTCCGCGTGTGTGTGCAGGGGCCCAGCCTCATTAGGCGAATTACTGAGATCAAACAGAGCGGCGGAGCAGCAGAAGAAAGAGAATCCTCTCCGCACCTCTCCTCTCCGCACCTCTCCTCTCCAAGAGCTGGGGATGAAAGGCAGGCAGACAGTGGAGTGGTGGCAGCAAGAAGACATTGTGTAACTGACTCAGAGTTTTTGAAGGGAGGGAGGCTTTGATTCCATGTCTATTATAGATGAAAAAAAATGTGTTGAGCTTTGATGGGCCTGCACAGTTCTGTTTACATTCCAGTCTGTGTGTTTGATGTTGTCAGGTGAAGGAATACGATCCCTATTGTAGTGCCATCAGGTGACAGGTAAATAAGCCTCACACGTGTCTTTGACGCAGCCATGCTGTAAATGCATTTTTGATATTTTGGAACCTCCGCAATTTCACAAATCATGGTAATACAATGGGTTTCTTGTAGCAGTGGTGATTTATGTGTGAGGATGGTGATTGACTTTGTAGTCATTATATAATACATGGGGCCATATGTTCGGGATATTTGGGGTGAACAGAGCAGTTGAGCCCTCAACTGATCACCATCTGCTGGTGAGTTAAATTAGATGGCAGAGAAACATTCTGGGCAGGCCTGGTGAGCCTCAGGTGACTGCGATGGTTTGCCCACAGTACAGGTTTAAAGGTTTAAAAACCTAGTGGAACCTAGTGCATGCATTCTGGAATTACTTTAACACTTCAAGACAAAACACATTCTCCTGCTGGGGGCTGGGATGAATTATATAATTGGAGCCTGTCATGATGACAACCCATTGGTTAACATCAGCAATAGAGAAACAAATAGGCTGCCAAGTAAGGCGGCATGGGGGGCGTGGCAGGGGGCTTGGGGGACCCCAGACTCGGCATGTAGGTGAAAGAGGCTGAGGCATTTGCAGAAATAATATCACACGATTTCAGATTTCATATGATTCATGGTTTGGTCAACCACACAGAGGTTCACGAGAAGCGTTTGGCAACTCAGAGAAAGGTTGTCCACCATTAAGGATCTTTGAGGAACTCCTTAACCCTGGGGATCCACCCCGGGGGTTCTATGGGAGGAGCTGTAGGAGGATGGACTGCCTGGGTGATACTGTGTGTAATTTGTTCCTTGCACATTTAGAGTAACAACTTTTTTTGCAGTCAGGCTTAATCAGCATAGGCATCGTACCCCTTCTTGGATCTACTTTGTCTTCCATACTGTTTGTAATATACAAGGTTTTGTTCAGTCACACAGATTTGGAGGCAAAATACATTGGTGGTTTGATATCTGTGCACAAACAAAAAGCGAATTGTAGTGTGGTTATGGTTTCCAACCCTCTCCTAAAGTTACTGTTACTGTTCCAATGCTGAATGATTTATCAAACCTCAAATCAGACCTCTAAAGTGAACCCATAACGTATTCTCCAATGTGACCCCCCCCCCTTTTCTCTAACTTAATGTAATGGGCAAGTTTATTCATTTCTAAAGGCTTTCTTAGGAAGTGTGTCTAGAGCCCTTCAGCAAAGAAGATGAGAATGCTTCATATGAAGAACTATGTTCATGTACTGTATCTTGTCTTAAGGCCGCATGCTCAATGAACAACAACGCGACAGCAATGCGACATGGGCTCTGCAACCCCCCCTCTGCGAAGGTTGCAGAGGATGTTGCGTACTGAGCACAAAAATCAAACTAGCGACTGCAACACGACTGCAACGCAACCGCCGTGTGCGATGTTGCGCATCACTGATCGGTTGGTTAGCGAATGGGGGCGGGGCTGTGGTTGCTGTTGCTATCGAGATCCAAAAATAGCTAACGTTATTATATAATATAATATTATTATATTGATATAACTATTAACTATAATATACTACTAACTAATAATAATAATACTATAATACTATAATACTAATACTAACTAACTACACTACTAATAATACCTAATAACTACGAAAGGGGAAGCTACATCCAGGATACAATGTTCATAGGCTGCACGTAGCCGTTGCAGAAGCATGTATTGCAGAGCGCTGCAACATTGTTGCGTTGTGCAAATGTTGAACAAGTTGCTTAAGTTACGAAGAAGCATGCAGAGGCCTTTATTCATACGTTGGGATAAATAGGCTCAGCAATGGATTCAGGTTGATGGTTCAGTAATTCAGGCATTGTATTGGACTGGATATTTTGGCTTGTCCTGTTATTACTGTGAGTGATTTAAGGAAAGAGATTGCATGGATGGATGGATGGATGGATGCATTATCTTTAATAATGACTTACTGATTCATGTGGCTTTTGTGGTTTTTATTGAATGCTATCTTCTGTTATGGTGCAATGTCTCCCCTTGTACCATTGCATCTCATGTATATGTTGATTTGTTTCCTGACTCATTTCTCAATGAATATATCGAAGCCTACTGTTTTGGGCAGAGATCAAATCTGTACAATTCTATAGAAATGTAGAGAGTTCTGCCCCTACAATTATGTGGGTCAAATAGCACATTATCTGTGAGAGAGATGGTCTCATCTCCAAACTGTCAACCATTTAAACATACATCTCACAAATATACTCCTTAAAGTCACAAACAGCCAGGGATGGCAGACCTATTATGCATTTCTTCACACTGTTGAATCATTTGTTAGCCAGTTGATTTAAGAGCTAGTTTATGCAGGGCTGATCGATATGGCCTTGGACCCCCCATTCATTTCATGCTTGTCAATTGGATCTTTTAAAAGAAAACGTGGGATCAGCTGACAGTTGGGAATAGCCAAAGCTCACCCTTATAAGAGGTCAATGGGTACAAAGTGCAAATCAATAAATATTCCTTTGCCCTTTGATTTTTCATACATTACAACAGCGGCTCATGTGTGCGATGTTTCTGGTGCTTGTGTGCCAAGTGTTCTGTCTTTATTCAATACTCCATACGTGTAGTAACACATGTGCACATGATACCGATCAGATGACACAAGTATACAAATGCATGTACATACAAATATGGTTGAAACTCAATTCTCTGATGCACATGAGCTAATTACTTTGAAAATAAATAAAAAATACAAATTATAGAGTTCATTATAGATTTGCAGTTCATCGTTGGTATTGATGGTGAGTCCCAGTGAGGTTTAGTGGAGTAGGCGAGGAGGCGGCGGAGGAGATAGAAGGAGGGATTTCATTAGGGGACTGAGAATAAGGTGGTGCACGCCTCAGGGGACAGGCCAACAAACCCGCTGGAGTGCGCCGTCAATGCTGGGGTTGACAGCAGCAGGTCAGAACATTACATTGATGCAAAAAATTCCCTAATTAAGTTCTCACATGATTTTTTTTACTAACATAATTGATGCGATAATTGGGTCATAGTAGGGTACCTGGCTAATTACCCCTTTGGAGGGTTTCTTAGACATGGGTGGCGAAATTCCCTTTATAAGAATAATAGCATGGTGTCCATGCCAATGCAGCAAGAACATCGAATCTATTCATTTCTTGAGAAAAGTGACTTTTTCATCAAGGCTAAGGGTAGGAAAGATATTGATTGGTACAACTCACTACATCAAGTTAATTCGTATAGCCGCTTATATATCAACCTCTGCGATATCTCAAAGCATATGTGGAGAGGGAGAGAGCTAGAGTGATCGAGAAAGAGACCATTACTGGTTTAATTAATGTGTAATGATGTAATTAATCACCACACTGACGTAACGGTTTAAAAATGACAAACATCTTTCACTTTCGACAATGACAAAGACAAAGAACAAGCTGAGTACCAACCTGTTTGATAAAGCTGGACAGTACCTGCAGATGAAAAGAGGTTTTCATCAACGATGAACATGAAAACAGTCTCTTTGAAATACAGTTTAACTGTCACATCCTCGAAACACAAAAGATCACTCATTAACTCATTTTCATGTATTTTTCATGAAAACATGACATGAATTCAAGTAATCTAAATGAAGAGGAGCATATGGTGAACATTTCAGTCTTAGGAGTTAGTGGATATGAAGATGTTGCACCCTTAGGTGTTTTTTTTTTCAAGTAAGCCCCATATAGATTTATCCTCCCTGGGGAACGGGACAGACTCTATTGCAATCTTCTTTCACATCCCCCTCCCACCAAAAGGTGCTAAATGTGCTTTTCATCTAAGGAGTCTTAGAAATGATGTTGCAGGGCTTGACATTAAATGAAATCTTTAAATATAAAGGACTCTTCAAACTACGGCAAAATAAATTAATACAAAAATGTTGGAAAACTGCAATATTTTTCATGGATGAACATAATATTCTGCATCAGGTTACATCAGGTTGGGCACCGGGTAGGTATGGTTCTACATATTATTTAGATGCTGAAGGTGTGGTGGAAAAATCCGTATTTGACTGTGTTTTAGTTACTATTTAAAAGTGTTGTTATCTTCACCTCACATATAGAGGCCTAGCTTGCAGCTGTAGGCCATAAAAGACTTCCTCTGTCCTCAAGATAACCTGGCCATTTCTAGGTCCAGGGTCCACTCACAGGACTGTCATCTGTCCATAGACGCAATATCCTATCTGGAAATTGCCACGACAATTGGGGGCTCGTAGTCCGGGATTCTAACTTGAGGATTCTTCAGACCTTTTGAACAGGTTAAGCGTGCACGGCTGGGGACTTGAGTCTCAGAGCTCTGTCTCCCAACAGATGACTGCAGGCAGCATTCTGAGGTGAGACCAGGGCGCCTGTTGAAAGAGACTGAGGATACCTCAATACGATATTCTGAAGGAAAAAGAATCAGGACAGGTGAGAACAATACTTGTATAAAATAAGGGAATGCTATTTTAGGAAATGGTATTAGATTGAGAAAAACCTACAACCTACTAATATTCGCGAAAGGACCGACGGGTTTATCATTGCTGCTGTCTGGACTGTACTAACTGTACTACAGAGCGCATTGATCGAATAAAACAGAGTCAGGGACTCGACAGATCTGGGATCTGGAAGTAGAAAATGGAGTCAGGGACTCGACAGATCTGGGATCTGGAAGTAGGAAAAAGACAGGTCCGGGACCTGGAAGTACTTGGGGAAAAAAAGGTAAGCGCGTAGACCAGGGGTCGGCAACCTATGGCTCGCGAGCCATATATGGCTCTTCTGGTGACGGCATATGGCTCGCGCACATTGTCAGCGCACAAGAAAATCTATGCAGCGTATAGCGGACTAATGTGCGCTCCCCCGTCAACAATCGCAACCGCGAGCGTAGTAATGCGCGCTTGCACCACCCCCGCCCCCCGCAAACAATCGCAACCGCGATTCAGTGAAATTCACTGTAAATAACTTTGGATAAAAGCATCTGCTAAAGAATGAAGTATTCTTGTAATTGTGTTCTCTAATAATAGATACAAGTCATCCATTGGAGCCCCCACCAACCAACCATGAAAATAGTTGTGTGTCATTGGCAAACATTGCTGTCCTGAACATATGGGAGGCTGTAACTTCTACAGTTTGCATCGACCGCCTTGGCCCGCTCCAAATCCTTACCATCCATCCTTACGGATTTCAGCTCCGCAGCAGTAATTTGTTTGGAAGGTTATTTGGCCTGGACGTCAAAGGAAATCACACAATTTTCCACATCTATCTGCCCTGCCCATAGCAAAAAAAAAAGAAAAAAAATCTCCTTACTCCCCACCACAACCTCCACCTCCACCACCCTTTCCCTTAACTCACTGCACCCTGGTATCCCTCCCAACAAACCAGCAGCAGCACCAGGAGCAGTCCCTCCCTCAGAGCAGGAGGGAGCTCTGGGTGATGGATGTGGAAGGCAGCCGCGGTCCCACAGCAATTAGCTCTTCTGCTGCAAGAAGTGGGCCTGTCAGGTTGATGGAATCTGCTAGCCGCTGCAGTCCGTCACAGGGGCCGGCGGCGGGCTCCAGACAAATGCTCGTTCTTTGTGTGCGTGTGCGTGTGTGTGTGTGTGTGTGTGTGTGCATGTGTTTTGATTTCCCTGTTTGTTTGACCCTTGGTGGAGGAGCAATGTTCAGAGGCCTCCGAGGTGGGATACCGAGGTGGGATCAGAAGCCAGGATGAAGTCATTGTGGGATGGGACTCCATGGGAGGGTGGAAGGGGAGGGGTGGTGTGGTGTATAGAGTGTGTAGCAGAGTCCGGCATCGGGTCGGTATTTTGTCTTAATTTTATTTCCGGGTTCGATTCTGGGTAAAACAAAAAACATGAGATTGCGGGTGCTGGATAATAAACACCGTCAGCTAACTCTCGAACCAATCGGTTCATAGATTTACTCCCGGATAAACGACAAACCAACCAATCAGATGCAACAAAACCTTTTCGCTTCCGCATATAAAGAATCATATATATTCATACCACTCCATCTTATATACATGCAGCACGGATGGCTCGAAAATAATATTAGCGAAACCAAACCTGTGGTTTGGATTACAACTATTTATACTGTGAATATGAGGCTTACATGTCTGCGGCTACAGAAGACGCACAGACCCGGCGGCTGACGCGGAAGCGCGTGCAAACCAAACGCAACACACTAGTTTGTTGCTGTAATGAAAGCGCCCCGGGAGGACAATCTGTTATCAACTGTTCCCAACCATGGATGTATTGTAAGAACGCACACAGGATTGAAGCTCAGCGAGTGTGTTTTAAAACACTCAATGCCATGTTGGACCGATGTGAGACGTTCTTTAGGATACGGTGATATGGCAACTATGACAAATAAAATGGTGTAATGATTCATAGCTTGTCATTACTTCTTGGTTATTATTGCAATGCAAATATGGACATCTGTATACTTCCTGTGTGTTCAGATTATTTGAAGGAGGCTAGGTAGATGGCAATCAAGCATTCCACGGACACTCCAACACAGTCCTGATCATAGGGCTGATCAGCAAAATGTTGTTTTCAACAAACATTTCTAATATTGCTGAACGTGTATTCATACTCACATCTTGGTGTATGTACTGTAGGTACTTAACTTTAGAAAGGCTTTAGAGATACGTGCTTACTAACTTAAAGTCCTTCCATTTCCCCCTACGAGTGAATGATTCCATCCCACACTTTTTAAACCAAATACGCGGTTGACCACTGTACCGTTATCACTATGAGATGCTCATGGTTATTATAGGATATGCGGTTTCGGGTCAGGCCGTGGATCGTGTGTCGATGGGTAGGGTCGGGTTGCAGAACTAATTGCCCATATGTGCGGGTGGTGGGGTGGGTACGGTATTGCATGTCTGGTGTGTAGTACTAGTGGGCCAGTGAAGTAGGCCAGCTTTGTTGAGCTGTCTGGAGAGTAATTAGTTGAATTAATTCAGATGGACTGTGTCAGCACGCTGTCATCACAGTTGTAAGCTTTGGGTGAAAAGAATGAAAATAAAAAGATAAAATGATAAAAATGTGATGTGGGGTGATTTTTCTCATTAAATTAAAATTCTAGTTAAATCAAACTTTCTAAATATAATACATATGACTCATGATGCAGGAAATCACTCTTTGGCCACATTGTAATCAAGTCAAGGCAGTATGATTTGATAAATTAAAGAAAACTCATGGAGTTAATGGGTTTAGTTCCTAATAGTTCCTTTATTTCACCAGTGGAGAGTAGATCTCCACCAAAGGCCCTGATTTTGGACCTCTACCAGAGGGAAGGTAGACGGAGGGTTAGCTCACTAACTATAGTCCTGTTGAGAAGTCTAGTCCAGGTCCAGTGCTTGGGGTTCAGATTATTGTTGAATTATCTCAACCCTGAACCTTCAACCTGTGTCAACAGCATCTTTCTAGCTTTGGCTGCTTTATCATCAATTAATCCCCTGGCCTAACCCAAAGCCAGTTAGTTTTCCTTTATTTCCAGTTTGACACCTACTTCATCTTGAGTTCCAACCATACTCACCTCAATGTATCTCCTCTGTTCCCCTGTCAATAATGTATCTATCTCAATCCATCTATCCATCCATTTATCTATCATCCCCTCCACCATCCGTCCATCTACCCATCCATCCATCTCACCTCCTCCTCCTCCCACATGCCCACCCGGAGAGACATCTAAGGCTGTCTTCGGGTCCTGCCTTCTTGTATTATCTCACCCTGAGGGAAGGTAAGCAACTTAACCTGTCATTGCGTTTTGTGTGGACACCAGTGGACACCAGTGGACAGGTGCCTGGGCTCCAGGGCGACCCAGGGCAGAGCTAGGCTTTTGGGCACGGCAGGAGCTGTCGATACTCCGGCTCAGCAAGGGGCGCCCGAGATGCTCACGAAGCAATCATTTGTCAAACGGGGGGGAAAGCTAGCTGTGTCTAGCTATACCTCTGTGTGTGTGTGTGTGTGTGTGTGTGTGTGCCACACATATAGATGTATGCCTATAGCATATATGGCCTTTTATAGGCCACATATTTAATATATGTGTGTGTGTGTGTGTGTGTGTGACCTCATGTCTCCTTCTGATGGTTAAGTATCTGACCTTAATAATGACATACATTCACTTTGTTCCCAACCAAATGCCAGCCAGGACCTGTGTCATTATACTGCGCTTTGTGTTGTGACATTTGCACTAAAAGCGAAACCTTTTTTGCACGCAGTTCATGCTAGTTCACATCCGTTAGAGGGTATTTGACACACAAACATACTGCTACGGACCTGACCGCGTGGCGGTTGTGTCGTCGCCTTTTTCTCTTCCATTGGGGAATTAAACCGAGTCAATGATTGCCTTTTGTTATTCAGAATAGCTGACCTTATAAATGTTACTGGTCAGCTCCAATATGGCCGTCCTTGACCCAAGCCGGGGTCACCTTAGAGTGAATGTTTGGTGCCATATTATTGATCCTTTTATTTTGTTGTGTTTTGTTCCTCTCTGGCTTCCTTATCTGTGGAAGAAATGGTATATTGTCCCCCACTGTTGAGTATTGATGTTACATAAAGGGAGTCCTTCCATATATTCTCATTTCCTCACCTCAGTGATGCTGAGGGACTACAAAGGGATGCGTATCTGTGTGTGTGTGTGTGTGTGTGTGTATGTGTGTGTGTGTCGGCTCAATGGAAGGACTCACCGAGAGACAGGCTGATTGAATGGGTTTTCTCTCTCGCTGTCGCCGCGTCTCCGCCATGTTTACATTCTCCCGGGGCCTCGGCAGACGTGACCTTGTCCCACCGTGGTCCGTCCCACTCAGGGGTCAAACTCATTCTTCTGAAAGGATTCTCCGTATCCAAACCAATCCGACCACCGTGGGTCTGAATTAGGGAGACGTAGCCTAGAGCCTCTTAGCTTTAGAGGTGTTTGTTAGATTTGTTTGTTGGTAGGACTGCTGTTGTTCTGGTTGGTTGTGGTTTGTTTTGTGTACAATAAATATTAACACATTTTTTAACAGTAGGTCGCAATTATAAAACTAATCTGTTAGGCTACAAATTAATTCAGATTGATGTATTTAACAAGTTGCTAAATTCAAATCATTTGAACAGTAATTTACTTCTGTGCAGCAGTTCAGTTTTCTTTCTCAAGAAACACATTTTTTTCCTTAAAAAAATGAGCCAGCAACCTTTGGTCTGAACGTTTGATAAAGGCTTGAACTGCCTCCAAATAACTCTAAATAATAACTAAATAATGTAGCTAATCATACCATTTGATTACCTTGTATATGATCGCCCTTTTGGAGATCACACATGTTGGTATTTGACAGCCTTCACTTACGTGTTTCTAAATTTCTTCTTATAACCTTGAATTACAACCATAGATAAAATATAGATTTACATTATATTACATATTATCATTCTAGACAATATTACATTCATGTTTCAATCCGCGCTCGCAGCGTTGTTTATGAACATATTCAAATGAGTTCAGCTGTTAGGACCGACCTGGGGTTGGGACCTTTGTGAAGGAGAACACATCCAGAGAACACCTGTGTGTCCTTGTGGCTCTGCATTGGCCACGGTTATAGAGGTTGACTGTACTGTACATCAGCCTTAGATATGGTCGGATCATATTATTTTTCTGAGCTACCTCAGTCCAAAGTTCAGTTGTCTAGGCTAACTCACACCTCTGTGCCAGATAAGGCCTTTATTATCTCACTCCACTTCCGACATGAATAGGAACACACAGACAATATCGGAGGCACGGTAAATGTTAATGTCTGTTTTTATAGTGATATGTTTTAGTGCGAATACTTAATGCTAGGGCAGGGTAGTGTAGTGGTGAAGTGTCAGCAGTTGAGTCTAGCTACCTCAATCCAGTTGGGATTACTGGCATGTCTAGATCAAATAAGGCTCTGTGTGCTCCATTGCTCTTTGCGGCAACATCCAAAATGACAACATGTACACACACAGACAGTATCAGAGACTCACATGTGTGTATATACACTCACAATAAACCCACTATAGGTGAGCAGGACATGTACCCGTACGAGACACGGATAGCTGCCTTCTCCCACATCCAATCTAGGCTTACAGTAATCTGCAGGTTTAAACCGTTCTGCGGCTGCTCCTTTGAGCTCTCCTGGGTGGATGTTAGGAGGCTAAGGGGACCGAGGATCAGAGCTGATGCTGGAGAAGGAACTACAAAACTACAGTACCCATGCTCATGTCTAGAAACAGATTATGTTTTGGAGGAAAGGAATGCAATAGCAAAAAGATACATATCTTCCTGTATGTCCTTCTACTATGCTTACATAATTAAAACCAATCTGTCAGGATAGTGTAGTTGTAATCTCCATCCCCAGTGTCTGCAGTTTACCTGTAGGCATGCTAGGGCAAGAGGCCCTAACCCTATATCTGCTGCTGAATTCACAACTGCGCTACGTGCATGCTACATTCCAGTTAGCAATGAGCAAATGAGTGTGTCATTGTTTTTCAAATTGGAGGCTGAAATGACACACACCACTACATGGCGTAATTACACGAGTAGCACACGTACTGCATGACATGACCATGATTACAATTAGGCATTTGGCTGATTGTTTTCAACATGTTGCTGATTCAAATTCGGGCGGACATCTTTGATCTGACAACACAAACGATCAATGAGATTAATTTGTTTCTCCTATTTTGTGCCAAAGTAAAAGAGAAAAAACAAAACAAAGCATCCTTATCATAATTTGTACTGGCAGAGGTAGGAAGTGAACAACTCTAATTTGCTTGAGGGGGAATTTAATTGCAATAACATTACAACACTGCTGCGGGTTCACTACATCTCCAGTATGCATGAGCTGGGTGTGCAGTGCATACATATTGTATGTGTGTGTGTGTGTGTGTGTGTGTGTGTGTGTGTGTGTGTGTGTGTGTGTGAAGTTACCCATGATGCATCAGTGTGTCTTTAAAGCACAGGCCTGTTGGGAACATCTTAGCTTTCTCTCGCCCCCTAAAAGAGCCATCAAGGGGGGAGCAAATAAGAGATGATGGATAAGGGAGAGATGGGAGAGAAAGAAAGAGAGATGGGAGAGAGAGAGCGAGAGAGAGAGAGAGAGAGAGAGGCCCAAATCAGAAGGAAGGTAAAAAAACAACAACCTGTCTGTTGTGTGCCAGCAACAGACAGGAAACTTGAAGGGAGTTGAGAGAAAGGGATTAAAAAAAAAACAGATAGATGAAGGAATGATGGAGAGAGGAGATTGGGAAGAGGGAGGTGGAGAGGTGCGAAAAGAGATGGAGAGAGAATAAGAATGTTGAGAGAATGGTGTGAAGTGAGAAGAATGGGAGCATGGGCATTACAGAGAGAGAGAGAGAGAGAGAGAGAGAGAGAGAGAGAATAAGAATAATGGAGACGGAGAAAGGGAGAACTTTTCCCGACCCTGGCTCAATATTTCCATATGAAAGGTTACAATGAGACAAGATGACTAAAATCACACACACACACACACACACACACACACACACACACACACGAATGCAGGATGGCTGCACTTTGGCTCTGTTCCCATCCCCCCCCCACACACCCTGTACAAATAAACACAAATACAAATAAATACAGTTGGGAGGCTGTTTGTTCGGCTTCGAGATGGTAAAGATGGAGAATTAGTTGCATGACCACCAGATGCTATTGCAGTCCTATTGCTGGTACCAGCATTGCTTTGTTTTTCACAGAACAATGACTATGATTCTGAACACAAAAGGGAGAAATACAAATTGTATTGAATTAAATGTACCACAAACATTGTTTTTAAACCGTTATGTAATTCTTAAACAAATAATTAATTAGTTGCAACAGTTGCAAATCAACATACAAAAAGAAAAAATAAATGGTAATGGAACCGTAAAAGTTGATCTTGTTGCTTTTGACCTCATTGTTAACAACTACTTTCCA
>OMKN01001269.1:8951-20521 GCA_900302345.1 Melanonus zugmayeri | reverse complement strand
CACCTGAGACACAGAGAGAGAGAGAGAGAGCGAGGGAGAGAGAGAGAGGGAGAGAGAGAGTGGGAGAGAGAGAGAGAGAATGGGAGAGGGAGAGAGAGAGAGAGAGAGGGGGGAAAAAAACATGACGCTGCGCCCTTCTGTCGGCCATTGGAGAACTATGTGTGCTTTTGGGAGCGTTCGTGCTTCAACCTCTATGGCCGCCGTAAGGAGAAGACAGTGTTCTGGTACAGCGGGAGGATCTGCGGTCGACCTTGTGCCAAAGCTTCTGCTCTACCACCGGCTCCGGGTGGGAAATGCCTCCGTAAACACGCTGCCATGTCGTGGCTCAGTCTGACTGGATCAAGGGCTTTGAACCAGATAATGTGCTAATAGGTTTTTTTTTCCTCTCCAGATCTCATTGACAATGAAAGCCCCCCCATCCATTTGTCATCCGTGCGGTAATATTCGACGGGTCGATAATGGTTGCTAATAACTGCAGGATTCTCTTTTCGTTGAAACGGGAAGAAGTGTTTACTGATCGAGTGTCATGTTAACCTCACCAGAGGAAGCATATGTTGAGCTGCTGAGGGTTGAAATTGATGATATCAAGTTACCTTGTTGACTTTCCCTCTGTTTCTTCAAGAACACAGGGTTGTGCTCCACATGTGAGACATATCGAAAGCAGCTTATTTAAAGATGTTGCAAAGGAAGATAATTACGTCCATGTCGTACCATGTTGCTGTTTCTATATGTTTTGTTCCTTTCCCTGTACAGCAACGTGTAAACCTGAAATTGACAACCCAGTCATAACCTTTTCAATATGAATGTTGGAAAAGACAGTGCTTTATTCTACAGGTTTTATAAATATCCACATGTAGCTTTGAGCTATATCAAAGCTTTCTTCTGATTCCTAGGATCTCCATTGTATTAGTTTCACATGATCAGGTGATATATGAAATATGAAAAAGTGATGCTTCGTAGCCATATGTAAAGTTTTCTTTATCAAACATCCAACAACTGCAAACATTCATGTAAGGATAGGCCCAATTCATGGGGCATATCATTAATACATATAAAACAACACATACATACAGACTGTGTTACCACAATTGTAGTGTCCACACCAGACATTTTCATGGATTATATTTTTGAAAGATTATTTGGACAATTAAAATTTGTCATTAAATTGTTCTATCATTGTTCTTGTTCTGTCAGGTGAAAATGTGTCAACTTTATGTCTTTTTTCGATGCCTTGCAACATAACAGGGCATCTCCCGTGTTACTAAGAAATGAACACGTTTTATTTATTTGTATAGTTAGAATTTAACATTTGGATTGATCTCTCCTCAGTATACAAGGTCGATCCTAATGTGAAATGTGCTTTAACCAAAGGTGCTCAGAATAAAAAGAGAATTATTTGAAAAACCAATAAAACCAGTGTAAGCCAAAATACATATCAGACAACAAGAATGAGAAAGTAGCATTTTCTGATTAATAGAAATGACTTGTAGTGCATAAAAAAGATTGTGCCAAATTTGTGTTTCCCAAAAACTACAGACTATTAGTACTACTACTAGCTAGGATATGTTACTATATCTAAAACATGTACAATGTGCTCAATCATACACACTTTAAAATCAACATGTGTTATCGGCCCTGATGTGGGCCTTCAGTTGAGTCATAGATTGATATGAACTATAAAGTAAAAATATATAAAATAGGACACAATTCTACTATACCATACTGTACTATGTACTATACTGCACATAGTACAAGTAGCCTACATGTTTTTTGTCAATAATTATTTATTATTATTTATTTAGACTATAACCAGCACCTGCTTAATGGACTGACTTTTAAAGGCTATAGTCCATCCATTTATAAATCATCAGGACATTTTGTCCTACTAGCTTACTTGAAGGAGTGTGTCACTGGTTCCTGTCTATTTTTTTAAATGTTAACTGTACACAAAGATCAATATTCATTTACAAATATGCAAATAAAAGTACCAGGTAGAAAAAGTGTATTACTTCGAGTATATATTACATTCTGCTATGGTCCATTGATCCAGTTTTTTTTTTTTTGCATTATGCTTACCCATAGCAATTCTGATTGGGTGTCTGAAGTTTGGATCATGCAGGTTCTACTGCATGTGGGTTTCTGTAAGAATATCTAAGCATTTTTTTTCCTGCATTCATCACTTCATTTGCATAGCAGCTGCATTGGCGATAGCATACTTCTTCCAGCAGCCAATACAATCTGCTGCATACTGTCACTTTTATGCCTGACTCTGGAATGCGTGTTTGTGCCAACATTGTAAAACAAGCCATTTAATGGCACCCATCCTTTCACTGATCTGTACCGGCGGCACAGGCGAGCCTGCAGTGTGTTGGCGACACAATGCTACGAGAATAGCACATTTCCTTCTGGTAGTTGAGGAAATACTGCGCTATGTGCAGGTTATGTTGGATGTATTCCCCTCTTCCTTTTTCAATCCAACTGAACTCTGTCTCTGACACCGCCCACAGCAGATACAGCATTTTCTGTGCTATAGACCATTTTCCCCCCCAATTTTCCCTTGCTTTATCTCCTATTTCTTTACCTTTACTCCTTTCCTCTCCATCGCTCCATCGCCTCTATGGTTTCCTTTTCTATTGCCCCGTGTGTCAGTAAAGCCTGAAGAGTAGAGAGACAAGAGAGAAAGAGAGAGACAGAGGGACAGAGAGAGAGGGCGGAAAAGAGATGGAGAAACCTGCGTTTTGCTGGCTCTGCATTATGAGAGAGGGAGAGAGAGAGAGTCTGAGACGAGTAAGCAGTGAGAGAGAGAGAGAGAGAGAGAGAGAGAGCGGGAGGGATGAGAGAGTGAGCGCTAGCAGCAGTAAAGCAGAGAGCCTGTGCCAAGTGGAGGAATGCAGCACAGCAATATGAAAGCCACAGGACAGGTCCAGCTCGCCTTGAAAAATGCAGAAAACAAGGAAAATTTTGGGAGACGGATTCAGTCTACGCACCGATAGGTTCAGTATATGCACCAATGTATCTGTAACATGCAAGCTGTAGTGCATACCAAGCATATACATACATACATTATGCCAAGATTTTCTCATGTTATAATAGGCTCTCATGTTATCGTACGATTTAAACCACAAAAAGGTATTCACTAAGTAGTCATCGTCCGTCATTAAAGTACCATGAAACATGTTAAGATTTCTTTCCATTAAAATGTGGACACACATGAAAAAAGCGCCTCCTTTTGCCCAGGTCTGAGACAGGGAGGGTACATTGCTACAGTTCTATTTCAGGGAACTGGACAAGCGCCAGTGAGAGCACATAAACGCAAAAGAAAATGACACATTCTCCTCGTCCACCTCACAACATGACCAAACCTCCCGTATGAGGCGGATTGAAATGACCATATGCCATATAACACGAGGGAGGGTTTAGGACATGCATGATTATAAATCGATGATTGCTATATCTATGTTTGGGGTGTGTAATAGGGAGTCCAATCCTAATCCTAGAATTTGGCCACTAAAAATATTGGTCATTATCTCCACAATCTGTTAAAAAATCTGTTGCAATAACAAAACTATTTTGTCCTTGCAATAAGTGGCTTCACTCTGTAGGTAAGTGGGTTTACTGGTAGTTAAAATGGCTGTTGCACTAGTGTCATTTGAGAAAGATTTTTGTCAAAAAGGCAACTACATGAATAAATGAATTCAGTATGGTTAAAATCTGTACTGTATTGTTGTTAGATTGTCGACATACGGATAGTTCTGTACGGCCACTTGGCAATTCACACACTTGGGATGTTATTGTAACAAAATGAAGACATGCGAGATATCTGGGTGCATGGGCAGCCTCGCTTCAAGCTAGACCTGACATTAACGAGCGTACATGTAGCTACAATAAAAAGTCACTCAACAGTGAAACGATGGATGACGTAAACTCTACTGAAGAAGGCTAGAGAGGTAGCAATTCATATTAAAAAAGAAAAAATGAACTGAATTGAACTATAACAGAATGCAACCATGAACCACGACATGGCTCAACATATGCCTGTGTGTCTCCAGGAGGGCCAGGACCTGATCCAGGAGAAGCCAGAGTTGCGGCCGGTGGTGCAGCAGAAGCTGGAGGAGATACGGGAATGCTGGTCCGACCTGGAGAGGACCACCAAGGCCAAGGCCCGGCAGCTCTTTGAGAACAACAAGCCGGAGCCGGCGGTCAAGAGCTACTCAGACCTAGACAGCCAGCTCTCCCACCTGGAGCGGCAGCCACCCCAGCTGGAGCAGGCGCACCATCTGCCCACCTTCAATGAGCAGCTGCAGAAATTCCAGGTGATCCACTGGGCCTCAACTGTGGTCTTTTAATTCTCACAGCCTATATGTCCCAGTGTCGTACATATGAAAGAAATTCAGACTTCTTTTTTTGTCTAATTTGATATCTTCCCTAGAAATGTCGCTTAAAATGTACCTTCCAAAGGCCAATATTAGAGTAGCATGTTTTTACACATGAGGTTCAACTGGCATTAAAGAATGCACTTTGCTCTTAAAAAACAAGGCAACCCCTTACATAACATTGAAACACTCATGATATTACAATGATATTAAATATCCAAAGCATTTTTTTGCATTTGGTCATTCACCACCTGCCTTTTTTCGTCACATGACTTTTTTTTCTCCTCCTCCTGGCACAGACCATGGAGTCCCAGATCGGGGACATATATAAGGATGTGAGCGATCTGGGCAGCCTGCAGGGAGTGTGCCTGCCCCAGCGGGTGGCCGGCAACAGGGAAGGTGGAGAGCAGTCAGGCGTGGTGGAGACCCGCATTGTCCGGCTCATTGAGCCCCTGAAGGAGAGACGCCGCATCCTGCTGGCGTCCAAGGAGATGCACCAAGTGGCCCAGGACCTGGAGGATGAGATGGTAAGTGTCGGCGGTGTCCTTCTGTCCTCACTTCAGTTCTCAATGATGCTCTACAGATGAGCCACACTTACTTACTTGTTCCTATTTTTCCTCCCCGATCCTCTTTTCTCTACTGTCTTTCTCGATGTATATCCGCATACAGTTACACCACTCTATGTCTATGTCTCATTTTAAAGTAATCGGGTCAATCATGGAAATAGATACAGTGATATATAATAGATATAGATATAGTGTGCAACTTGTTTTTCACTACAAAACTATTTTAATCTTTTGCAGCTATGGATTCAAGAGAGGCTTCCCTTAGCGTCCTCTAAGGAGTATGGCAACAACCTACAAAGTGTACAGCACCATGTGAAAAAGAACCAGGTGAGACTTTATTGAAACCCCTTCATTTTACCACTAACCCTAACCTTAACCGTAACGTTAAGGTTACAGTAGTCTGACAACATCATCAGACTACACGACACTCACCAGTGTTCAGTCAAAACGCAGCCGCGACTCACTGTCTCGATCATCGTCCTTTCCAGACTCTTCAGAGGGAGCTGACGGGCCGGCGTGCGCGTGTGGAGGAGGTGCTCGACCGGGCAGGCATCATTGCCTCGCTGCGGACCCCCGAGGTGGACTTTGTGCGCGAGGGGGCGGGGCACGTGCGGCAGCTGTGGGAGGTGCTGCGGCTGGAGGCGGAGCGGAGGTCGGTGATGCTGGATGCCGTGCTGCAGGCACAGCAGTACTACAGCGAGGCGGTCAAGGTGGAGTCCTGGCTGTCCGGGCAGAAGCTGCAGGTGGCCAATGAGGAGAGGGGCACTGTAAGGAGCCAATCAATCCTAATCAAATCAATCCAACTTTATTCATATGACGCTTTTGGTACAATACACAGCAATACGTGGTGCTTAACAGGGAAGCAACACAGCAAGAACAAGACATAAAATGAGTTGGATTTAACATTTTAATTAACATTTTATAACAAAATATATATTATAGAAATTATTAAAAAGTAAATAAATCAGAATCACAAAGAGATACATTTCAGAGGTAGATTTCAACAGAAAGGACTACACTACTTGATTAGAAGAAAGCTCAAGTTCAGAGGTGAGGACCATAGACACTAATCACTGCCTCCCCGTCGGTCTTGGTTCCTCACCTTAGGAACAACAAGGAGGCCAAGTGCCAGAGGACCTGAGGCATCTGGAAGGAGCATACATTAAAAGCTATAATATATAATACAAGTATCAGCGTAACATTTAAACGGTACTGTGTGCTGTATTGTTACCAACACCTGTTTTTGTTGTTATTGTTGTTTTCAGGATGAGGAAAGCACCCTACAGCTGCTGAAAGGCCACCTGGTCCTGGAGCAGACCGTGGAGACGTATGCAGAGACCGTAGGCATGCTGTCCCAGCAACGCCAACGCCTGCTGGAACTGGGGCACCCCGAGAGGTAGTGTGTAATGTGTATTCCAGTGATAAGGGTGTTGACAGTGCTGTTTTAAGCATTGGTAGGCAGATAGATAGTAGGGCCATAGTGTTTTAAGTGTGGACAGAGCATCGCAGGGATGCCTTGATTATTTTCGATTTAAAAATGTTTTTCCAATCGCATCTATTTTGTCACACAAACACACCTTGGAGTAGTAAAGCGCAATCATATAACTATACTATAATAAACTATAATAGATGGGTTTTTTTCATAGCTTTCATAGCAAAGTGTATGAAGTCAGACTTACTAAACCAATGTACTACACAACAACATTCATGTCCCCAGTCACGTTTCCTGATGTGTCCTGTGTTGTGTTCTTCCTCCACTTTCCAAACAGCCAGCAGATCACCAAGCAGCAGTCCCACATAGACCGGCTGTACGTGTCCCTGAAGGACATGGTGGAGCACCGCAAGACCAAGCTGGAGCAGCAGTACTGGATGTACCAGCTCAACAAGGAGGTGGAGGAGCTCGAGAAGTGGATCACCGAGCGAGAATCAGTGGCCAGCTCCACTGAGCTGGGCCAGGATTTGGAGGACGTCACGGTGGGTGTCTCAAGATAGTGGATACTCGTCATTGTCAACAAGGGTGCAATCAGGAACTTTAGTGGGAGTAGTGCACGTTCTCTCACGTTTTCTATTCAGTTATTTCATTATTATAACCATTTGACATAGCGCTATTCTCACGGTGTGCTGTCAGTTAGCATCTTATAGCACATTTTCATTGTACAATATTTTTCTCTATAGATCCACACAATTTTCTATCATTCATGTATTTATATCATGTATTTTTTTCTTTACATGAAATAACAGATATAGTAGGAAGAAGAACAAATACGTACAGATCTGTTGTCTATGTTCTACCTACATCACCAAGGAAAGTCCCCTTGAATGTGTAAATGTACTGGACAAAAATAAATATATATAAAAAACTATAACTCAGTAAGCATTCACATTTTTTTGTACAGTTACTAACTGTCATTTTTTTGTATGTGACCATTTTGGTTTAGGTCCTTCAGGAGAAGTTCACCAAGTTCTCCATGGAGACGGACAACGTAGGCCAACAGCGGATGGAGCAGGTAAACAAGATGGTGAACGAGATGATCGACCTGGGCCACGCAGATGCCGCCACCATCGCTGAGTGGAAGGACGGCCTGAACGAGTCCTGGGCTGACCTTCTGGAGCTGATGGAGACACGCAGGCAGATGCTGATCGCGTCCCACCAGCTCCACAAGTTCTTTACAGACTGCAAAGAGGTACGATGAGTAGCGCTGTTATCCAACCATAGAAACACTTAATTGTAATCCAGGAGTCTAGATTTAGTCTAGTGGTAGGGTGTTGGTAGACTCCCAGACAATAGGTTCTGGGTTTGGATCCCCAATGTCCTCAGCCTACCTGTCATCATTGAGCAAGATACTCAACTCCCATATGTGCTTGATGACCTATATCTTTATTCACTTTGCATAACAGCATTTGCTAATAAATTAAATAAATTGTTCTTCATAGAATCGTTTCCATGGATTGTACAAATATCTTTTTTATTGTTGCTAAATAGTGGTTGACAAAATATGTTCGACGAAAGTGGTTTTGCATACTAGAAGTGAAGGTAAATGTGTGGAACAGGACGGGCATTTCCTTATCTGTTGGTCCTCCTTTAAGAGGTAAACTGACTCGGGGCGGTCGTGTCCGGTTTCTATTTATAAAAACCATGCGATGATGACGATGATGATGCTCATGATGATGCTGTCCTCTGCCCTAGGTCTTGGCTCAGATCGCAGGGAAGATGAGGCAGCTGCCAGAGGTGAGGGCATGCCAGGCCAGTATTGCCAACCCAGCCACTCTGCAGAGGCTCATGCACTCCTTCGAGCACGCCCTTCAACTGCTCGTCGCGCAGGTGTGCACTCTGGCTCGCCTTGAAAGCCGAAGTTCTCACACAATTCAAGGCAATTCACTATCCAGTAAAGGGAAGGGGATAATGTATGGAGATGTACATTTGACCCCATTACATTTGATTTTTTTGCCTTTGAAATCCCAATGAAAAATGAAATCCCAAAAAGAAAATTATTAGGGCTGCGTTTCCCGAATGTACCTTAGCGCTACGTGTGTCGTGAAATCTCCCTTAAGGTATACCTAAGCTACCCAGCTGTTTCCCGAATGTACCTTACCTATGTGTGTGTGTACGAACGTATCCCTTGAAAACCGTTAAGGTATATCGATATCGGGAAACACAGCCTAGGTCATTGGGATTTATTTTGTGGGAAAAGCCAGTGTCATGACGACACTGGCTTAAGCCACCTCCATCTCCTTCCCCTCTCGGTGCAGGTAAGGCAGCTTCAGGAGAATGCTGCCCAGCTGAGGACCATCTACGCTGGGGAAAAGGCGGAGGCCATCATGGTGAAAGAGCTGGAGGTGATGGAGGCGTGGAGGCAGCTGCTGAGCTCCTGCGAGGCCAGCCGGGTCCAGGTGACCTCGGTGACAGACAAGGTGCAGTTCTTCTCGGTGGTGCGTGAGAACCTCATGTGGATGGAAGGCATCATGGGCCAGATCAGATGGGATGAACCCAGGTAGATCTCCAAGTTAACACCAGAGCAAAGCTCCAATTCATTTATTCATAGTTTTTGGTAAAAAGGACAAATTGGGCCCTTCCTTGAAACATTTTCATAGTGTACAACATTTCAACATAATTTACAGTCTATATGCAATTCATGATCACAAAATACTACAACAGCCATTTTATTGTGTTCTTCCAAATTAACATAAAGTCAACCAGTGAGTCAAATATCTGTTTTCAATATAACGGTGATCAGAACCTTAATATACTCTATAACTTCTATGACCCATGCAATTATTCTAGCTTCCAGCTAGCATTAGCTATGTGGCATGTTATTGTTTTTTCTGGATACATATTGTGTCTTCTGCATCAGGGATGTGTCAATGCTGGAGTTGATGATGAAACAACACCAGGAGCTGAAAGCCAAGATGGACGGCCGCAGTAAAACCATACAGCAGTGTGCCGACCTGGGGAAGATCCTATTGGCTGCTGGTAATCCTGCAGCTGAGGAGGTCAGTCAAGCAGACAGTGTTTAACACCAGAATTAGAATCCGGTTGAAATACATTTGTTGATAGGCTACTATAAGAAATCCGACTCCATATACTGGTGCCTGAAGGGTGTATAGGTATAAAAATAAAAGCACTAGTGTTACAATCACAGATCAATAGCATACATACAATAAAAGCTCACACAGTTTATTCCTGGCTGGCTGAATTGTAGCCATCAAGTGCTATGACCATGAGTGCCATGATCTATATTTCCCCAACAGATAAAAGAGAAGCTAGACAGTCTCCTGGCCAAGCAGAAGGATCTGGTTGAGAAATGGGAGAAACACCAGGAAAGACTTCTACGCAGTGAGTAACACTACAGATCACTAGAGGATTTGTAGAGAATCTCTCACCACTATAAATGTTAAACGGCAAATGCTTTTCACACTGTGTGTTCTGTGTTCTCCTGCGTTTTATGGGTATACATTTATGGGATTTTAAAAGATACAACCCACTCACCAACACAAATGACAGTGAATGCAATGAGTGCTTGAACCATAAAATCTACATCCATTATTCTAATATCAAACATCATATTACTATACATATAGAACCATACTGACACAAGTTTGTGATGGGGCGTTGTGTGTGGTGTCTCTTCCAGAGCAGGAGATGTTCAAGTTCGCCCAGGAAACGGTGAAGGCGGAGGCCTGGCTAAAGGCCAAGGAGCCGCTCATCTCCTCCAAGGCACCGGAGGGAGGAGAGACCCAGGCCCAAACAGACGAAGTTGAGCAGCTCATTCTCCGCCATGAGGCTTTCCGCAAGGCTGCCGTAACCTGGAAAGAACGCTTCAGCTCGCTACGCCAGCTTTCCGCAGTAAGCTTGACTGTAGATTGACAGTCTATCATATGCTGGAGTCATTTAGCTATTGAAAATAGAAAAGAAAG
Source organism: Melanonus zugmayeri (assembly GCA_900302345.1). Taxonomy (NCBI): domain Eukaryota; kingdom Metazoa; phylum Chordata; class Actinopteri; order Gadiformes; family Melanonidae; genus Melanonus; species Melanonus zugmayeri. The sequence goes on along the minus strand of OMKN01001269.1, from coordinate 10,167 downwards.
GGAAGGAAAAAGGAACACCTGACCTTGGGGTGTCCTGTTAGCTTAGCAGGCAAGGGTGCATGCTGTGCGCTAGCACCATCGTGGGCTTACATTTGTTTTGTGACCTTTGTTACATGCTGTGCACCCTTGTTTGCGATTTCCCATTTGCACTGGCACTTGCTCCATTGTATGCTATCTAATGAAGCAGGCATTACATCTGTGTGGGATTATACATATTGTTTTTAATCTAGCACTCGACATTTCTTTTTACGTAAATTCCCTCACCTACTACTGGGTTCATGCCCTGTTGTTGTTTCCTCAAACTCCTTTTAGGCGGAGAAGAAAAAAGAAGAGGAGCAAAAGACAACTCCGCTCTCTAGCCGACGGATGTTCCCCCTGTCCTGTCTGACGACCAGCATTGCATCCTCTAGTGCTGCCTCCTCTTTCCTTAGGCAGACAGTCCAAGGCCACATTGAACCCAAGCCCATGCAGAGCAACCTGGAACTGGCCGCCACCTCTGCATCCCAGAGACTGGCCTCGGCGATGGGCAGCTACTCACCGGTCCTGAATGGATCCAACTACCATGTACTGGATCAGCAGTGTAGCAGGAAGCCGGAGGGTTCTACTTACCTTGGTATGAACCACCAGGCGGCAGCTGGGGGTGGAGATAGCACCTGCTACTCGGGGTTGAACCCCCAAAGTGGTGGAGGAGAGAGCTCTAGTTACCTGGGAGTAAACCATCAAACTGGAGGAGTTGCCGAGGGTTCGGGCTACCTTGGACTCAATTCTGGGTGTGTGGGCAGCTCTGGCTCCCTGATGCACAACTACCAAGGCAGTAGTGGGTTTGACGGTTCTAGTCACATAGTTCAAAAGCAGAGCAGCGGGAGTCTAGGAAGCTCAAGCTATCTACCACAGCAGCAGAACATGGGCAGTTCTGGTTATCTTGCACAACAGCAAAATATGGGAAGTTCTGGCTATTTGGCACAACAGCATAATTTAGGTAGTTCTGGCTATTTGGCACAACAGCCAAATCTAGGTAGTTCAGGATATTTGGCACCAGCAACATATAGGAAGTTCGGGATATCTGGCACAGCAAAATATGGGAAGCGGAGTTCTCATGGCGCAAAATTATCAAAGCAGTGCTGGCATGGGCAGTTCGGGTTATCTAGCACAAAATCATTATGGAAGTGGGAGCCTGGGCAGCTCTGCGTTCCTGGCTCAGAGCGGCGGTATCATG
>OMKN01001198.1:7373-20799 GCA_900302345.1 Melanonus zugmayeri | reverse complement strand
CAATCACCAGTTATACGCGCTAGCACCACACACACACACACACACACACACACACAATAATAGATTATGACAGAATTTTTACAACCCTGTCCGTCAAAATGACGGACAATGAAAAAGTCTAACGCAACCTCTGTGTCAGAGCCCACATGTTTATGGAGCCATATGGTGGGAAACCGATGGAGACCAATAAAACCTGAGTTGGGTCTATTTTGAGTCTGAACATTCACGTTCTTCCTCATATATATACTGTGTGTGTATATATATATATATATATATATATATATCCACCACAATACTACACAACACGGTCATTGTGTACGAGTGGCGCTTGTACATGTAGGGTTGTGCGTGCATCTACCTGACAGCCGGGTCATTCTCTAAGAACTCAGTGAGTTTCTGCACGTGTTCGGCCTGTATGGAGCGTCCCAGCAGGGCCTCGGTGTTGGTGTAGATGAGGAAGGCGGAGACGGTGCCCAGTATGGCACCCACGCCCAGGGATCCCAGGCTGTCGTAGGCGGGGTTACCTGGTGGGGGTCACCACACAAAGAGATGGAAGGATTACAAAGAAGAAATTATGCAGCATTTGGAGGGATAACTAATTCTTATAAAATGAGTATGTGGAGTGTGTGTGGTTGGTGGCTGGTTTAAGCAGCCTCACAGGGCCTGAGTCAGACTGATTGGGCTCTGGGACCAGGTGAGGCTGCTTAAACCAGCCACACACACTCCACAGAGTACATATATGTTCTAGAGAGAGAGAGACTGTAAAGACACAGGATTAACCCCAAAGCACACGTCGGTGTCAGGACAGACGCGATAACGTGCAACGGTGTGGAAATGTTCACACCGGTAGATGTTCTTCTGAGAACACTGCAGTTACCGGTAACACCGTAGCTTCCCTCTAGAGAACGCCATCCGCTGTCTTACCATTCAGGTTTAAGAGGCAAAGCATGTTTGTGCTGCATTTGACCTGTGATGAAGCTGATTAAATGTCATTAGGCCCATTTATTGAGAAGAAGCCTTTATTAAGCTGGTGTTTTGTTTTTTTTGCCAAACATCCCAATTTGTGCAGGACATTGCCGATATTTAACCCTGTGTCCCGCAGGAGAATGTCCCGCACTTTAATAAACAAATTCATATAATGGTATATATTCCGATAAAATGTTAAATATTCTCATTCTCTTCATTCATGCATTATTATTATTTTCACAAAGATATTGGATATTCAACAGATATTCACGATGTTTCTACACAATCGGCGAATTACAAAATACCCTGACCCTAACTAAAACACAATTCAATTAGATACGTCACGTTTCAAAATTAAAATCTCTGTTTAGTTAAGTACTCGAGTACTCGCTGAGGTTTGGACCGTGTATTCGATGATCCTTTTTCTGGTAAGCCTACGACACAGTAGGCTTAGGAGATTTTTCACATCTTATTTTATTTTTAAAAAACAATTTTAATAGTAAAATGACAGTGGTGTGAATAAAATAAAATAAAATAATAATAAAATACAACAAAATAATAAAATAAAATCCCACCGGCGGTGCATCAAACACTGTGTAACACCGGTAACCGCGACAACACAACCCGCTACAGTTGCGCTCCGTTAAAATAATACGACTCCATTTCTTTTTGGGGTTGCGCTACAAATATGAAATGAAATTCACGTTTCGTGTACTTGAGTTAAACATCTCAGTAAACCTAGGAGTGCCTTTACGTACCTGTGAGTGAGGTGAGCCCCATGCAGCTGGCGGCCATGATAACTCCCAGAACAGCAGCCGCGTCCTCAAGCAGCACCACGTTAGTGCTGGGGTCTCGACTCTGCATTACTGCGCACACACACACACACACACACACACACACCAAAGTAAGCCTGACCACATCCACGTTTTTGCCACATATGAAATGACCCATACATTAAATCTTGATTATAAAATGTGTACCATATTCATAAAATGAAATTCCATGTTTCTGGGCGCTCTTTTTTATTTCGTTGATGGCCACTAGCAGTGTAGCTGAAAAATATAAAAGACAACAGTTAGTAAGTAAAAAGTAACTAGCTTAAAACGATATGGTGATGAATGCTAGATTCACTATAAAACCTACCTCCTTCGGAGACCAAGGAGCCTGCCAAGATACAGTAGGCCTTTAAAACAGAAATAAGGATTCACTAATAGTACCATTTTATATTAAGTCATTTAGCAGACTCTTTAATCCAGAGCTGAATTCAGATGCATGTCATTCACGAGCAGGAAGGGGTTAGGGGGCATCTTGCTCAAGGATGCTTAAAGTGACTGGACACCTGGCTGGAAATAATACAAATGCATATGTGAAAAAGTGAGTGAAAAAAAACGTTCACAACCATTAGAAAACCTAGATCAAAAAAGCTTCTTATTGTGCTGTTGGCACTAATTTCCACGACAATGGCGCACGCTGCAGTCGGTATAATCCAGCCCTATATGTTTGAGCGTATGATTCTCCAGAGGATGAGGCAGAAGCCTCAAAACAATTCATTTGAATTGGTCACTGAATGGTGAGTTACAAAATGCTTTGCTATCCGGACGAACCGAGCCGAGCCGCCTCGGGACAGGAGCCCCCTCCGTCCCCCCGGGAGCCTCGCCAGGCGCCATCGGGGCGCGGCAGCCGGTGGATGACCTTGTGTCTCCGTCACGCTGTCCGCGTCTACTGCAGCGTGTCGAGGTCTCTCTGTCGGTGGTGGGCGGGCACGGGCGAGCGAGTGACCCAGGGACAGCACAAACCACCATAATGGGAACAAATACAACAAGAGGGCTTCACACCAGTCGGTGCTCGGAATCGCTAGTAGAGATGGGATGAGCTGAGACGCAAAGAGGCAGATTGAGTGCGAGCAGAGAGGTGGGAGGGGAAGTGGGAGGGTTGGAACAACTGACAACAGAAAAACGGACAAAGAATTTGTCATACTTGCAAGAATGTATGATCAGTCCAATCTTGAGGTGACAACGAAGTTCCTTAAACTTACATGAAAAGTTGTCCAAAGCATTGAGGTGAGGGAACTGCACTGTCGACCTAGTTTGCATTTAATTATAACAGGTAACGTTAGAGCATTTTTATTTCAGTTTCATTTGATCAAAGTTTACATAGCAACTTTTGTCAGGCTATTTTGTGGGCATATTTTAGTTTTCCTGTTTCCAATAGCAAAAGAGGCATTCCATGGGAGAACCTCATTGCCTTTAACTCAGATAATGCAAGTGTGATGAAAGGCAGACACAATTCCATTATTAGCAGACTAAGAGGAAGCCAGTCTAATGTCCAGGACCTTGGCTGCATTTGCCATCTTGTCCAGCTTGCCACTGGTTGTGGAATCAAAGCAGCCAAACTTCCAGTGGAGGACATTTTGGTTGGGATATACACCCATTTTGACAAAAGGTAAATGTAAAAAGTATACTATTTCTCTCGTGGCTACCCCCGTCTCTCTCTCCCTCTCTCTCAATTATGCTCTCTCACACACACTCACCCTCTCTTTCTCCTTCACAAACACCCTCATAACTCTAATCTCATAAGTACACCATGAGCAATCTAAAAAAAATGATTATCCTGTTTTCAGTGCAGAGATGTGAACTCTACAAAGAATTTGTAGAGTTCACAGACTCTGACAACCTGAAGCTGCTGAGGTACTGCAGTACCAGATGGCTCAGTCTGCTTACATGCATACAAAGAGTACTGAACCAGTGGGATGCTCTACAGGTCGGATTGTAATAGTAAACTCCACTCAGCAGATATCTCCACAATTTATTATGATATGGTTTCCATTGCAGTTTTTCACCATATACTGCCACCCTATACATATATACACTTTATATAAGCAGGCTTTACTTAAGCCTTTAGCTGAATTTAATATTTCCTTTCAGGTGAGTGTCATGACTTCTTGGGATAATGTCAGAATAATAGATTACTAATCACATATGATAATGCTTATTATGTCAGTTATTTTGTTCTGACTGCCGGTACTGTCTACAGTCAGGAGTGTCAGGGAGTACAGATTCAGGCTTGAAGAGGAGATGTGCAGGCTGATCCACCTCTCAGTGAGGTGGACTATGGAAAGGGACATCAGTTGGTAGATGATCATTCATTGGAGCAGAGACGAAGGCATTCATCAAAAATGCAGAGCTCCCTGTTTCAACCAAGAAAAAAATCTTTCAGTGAGTATATTACTCTGTAGTTTAATATAATTATATCATCTTTTGACAGCCTGAGATAAGTGTTAGATAGTGTGATAGATAGATAGATAGATAGATAGATAGATAGATAGATAGATAGATAGATAGTGTGCCTGAAATGTTTGCCACTATCTAATTTTGTTTTTTTACTATTACTCTGTAGAACTGTGAGAACCTTTGATGAAGCAGTTCTGTGAAATAAGTTTACCTCCTTTCCACTCGACTCCCAACTCCAGAAGGACCTGAGAGTGCTGGACCCTGCATCTCAGCTTGACATCACTCCAGAGACAGGTAGTGTGGGAGATTGGGGGGGTGAGGCTTAGGCTGGATCCAGGTGAGAGTTTACTCAGTGGACTGACTCTCCCTGAATCCAGGCCCTTTTAAGCCATGTGTGTGTGAATGTGTGATGGGTGAGAGTGCTGGAGTCAGGTGAGAGCTGACAGTGAGCGTGCGGAGTCCGACGGCAGACTGAGGAGTCAAGGCGGACTGTGTGGGGGGGGGGAGAGAGAGAGACGGCGAGGCCAGCACTCTCACCCATCACACAGTCACACACAGGGCATAAAAGGGCCCGGCTGCAATCAGCCTTAATTGGCTGCAGCCGGTTCTGGATCCAGGTGAGAGTCAGTCCACTGACTCAACTCTCACCTGGATCCAGCCTATGCCTCACCCCCAATCTCCCACAGGTAGATATTAGGGACAGTTGACGACAACAAAAACAATTGGCAAGATATACTGCCAATTGTGTTATCAAGTATTGCAATGTTCAGTTAGCAACACTGTTGTTTTATTTTAGGTGGCAAGGCTAGGGGCCCTGTTCCCTCAGTTGAGCTTGAATAAGGATAGGCTGAGAGAGGAACTCATTGACTACCAGGTGACAGATAGCAAGCATTTCCCCCAAGAAGACATAATTGACAGATTCTGGGGCCTTGTAGGCTAGGACTTGAGGTTCGGTGAGCTGACAAGACTTATGAAGGCTTTACTATGCATTCCACACAGCAATGGCAGTTCTGAAAGGGTATTTAGTATGGTGCGAAAGATTGTTACAGAAAATAGAATGTCATTGGACAACAGTACTGTTTGTGCTTTACTGTCATGTAAAATCAACCACACTGGTCAAGCTGACAAATACACTCCCTCTGGTGTTGAGGAATGCTAAGTCTGTGATGTATGTGTACAACAAGTCCATTGCGGATGCAAGAGACCCCCACGACGAATAAAACGGTGTCCCCCATCCATTCTTTAACACACTCTCCTACCCATTCTCTGTGACATTGTGCTCTGTCTCTATAGCTCAAAATCCACATGCCTTAAAAAGAGCAATCGTTATTTCTGTAGTTTGTGCCTAATCATTGAGGCACACGACACATATTTAAAATGTATGAGTCATTGTTTTTACTATTCACTCTAATAGCGCCGAACATTGTCTAATAGCCTGCTAGTGGCTAAGTAGTCATTAAGTTAACTTTTGTGCATGTGTGTGTGTAAGAAAATACAGTGGCCCTAATTAAACAAGATAAATATAGATTCTACAACCATTTTAAAATCTAGATTGTATCTAGATTGGCAGTTTGGACTAACTTGAGAATGGACGTAGCGGACCGTGGTGAACCAGTTTACATTGCTTTGGATAATGCTGCAAATCATACTTAACAATAGAATTGCAAGGGCTAGGAATTGTATGGCACGGCGATGTTTCAGAGAAAATATAAGACCCCCCATATAAGACCCTCCTGCACATCCCCCTGACTTGACAACACTTCCACGAGAGATTTGGCTAGGCGAGAAGTTATCACTAGTCAATCTAGATTGAACGTGGAATACACTACCTCCAGGGGTGGTTTTGACAATGGTTGTCTATAGGCGCTTTCGGGCCGCAGGAACTTTTGCCTAGTTCTAAGAACGAACCCCCCCCCCCACACACACACACACACTTTTTTATTGTTTGCGGACCGCAGGAACTGCAAACCTTAGTTCCTAGAACGTTTTGAGGAACCTTTTTAGCTCCTACTTCAGGGTAGGTAATTTCCAGCACAAGAGGAACCTTGAGTAACGTAGATGTACGATGATTGGTCGAACACATGAGCCTATGCAGCACCGGGAACCACCTGTAGCAAACTCTCTGCTACTCGCCACCAAAGGGACAACCATGGAAATGTGGCTCATTCTGAGTTTCTCCAACAGGACAGGACACGGGAGATGTTGAAACCGGTTTATTGTCAAGATGGACACTGAATTGTTTGCTGAGCAGGTGGTGAACGCTGCCATGTCAGGACTCTGTCCTGAGTGCGTGTGGTGATGGCTGGTATAACCTGTGGGCTTACTAGATGCACCACAGGTGTGCAGCCTCACCTCAGCCCCAGAGTCTAAGTCTGACTCAGGCCAGGTGAGGCTGCTTAAACCAGCCATCAACCAAACACACACTCCATACCGCCATTTTTATATTGTATTATTATGTTTTATATTATATTCTAAATCCGCCCGTCTCTTTTCCCAACACCGTTATTATCATGAAACCCACAGCTCCGATCACAGCATCCTCCATTGATGTTGTTGTAGCTGGCAACTGCTGTATGTCAGAGAATGACGTTTTATGTTGCGCAGAAGTGATGTTGCTATACCAACCCCTGGCCAGCTTACTTGAAGGTTTGTTGTTCTCTGGGAACTACGAACTACAAACTTTTTCGGGGAAAAGGCCCCAGATCTGTTGCGAACTGGTCCAAAAGCGGCTATTTAGAGAGAGAAAACATATCTTTGCATTGTGATCTCACAACAGTAAACGTATGACAGTATGTTTACGCTTGTTTGGCTTCAGCTACATTTTGGAATAAAAGATTGCCCTGAAGAGTACACACCAATTCACTCCAATTTGCAGACAACAATGGGCCTCATCCTTGTTATAATTAACTGGTGGTGTCACTGCTGTCCACCAGTACTGTGATCAAAACACAAAACACCATCATTCACCAGGACGGCTGCACCTGCACCAAGTGGGCTGCAAATGTCTTGTCTTTTTCCAATCGGAGTAATACAATATGGAAGAAAAACATGTTTTTCCAATTGTTGCATGATGATACAAAAACCGCAGCTTCTTTCTTCACACAAAGTTGCATCGATTGATAGACACACACGTGAATCAAAACAGACATTGATACACACATGGATACATCTGTACAACACACTTGCACAAAGGAATACTTAAGTGCATCCATACACAAATAAATATACCTTTGGTTGGTTGGCTCCGTGAAGTGTTGATGTCGATATGACATGATTGGAGAATTTATTGATTTAACGGGTCAGATGAGCAAAAAAACGGATATATTCCCATCTCACAATGGAAGATGATAAACACCTGTGCATATTCCATATAGTTATTAACCACTTTTTACACAAGCATTATATAACACCCTTCCCTAATTTCTGGATCCACCCCAACCGAGCGACAAACGACAAAGGAAGCAAGCGCCCATCCGTGCAAGATAAGACACAAGCCCAGCCATGAGAGCACCAATGTGAACTATAACTTATGTCTGTGTAACAGCTGGTGGAATACAGTCGAAGAGACTCAAGTGCATGACTCAGAGACAGATTCAAAGTCTTTACTGAAAATAGTTCAGCAATACAAAAATCCAGGTAAACAAAGTCCAAACAGGGATAAGACTTAAACAGTAACGGTAACGGTAGCTTAATCGGTAACGGGCAAAGTAGTCAGAGAGGTGGAGGACCATCAACGGGCAGGGTAGTCAGACAGGCGGAGGTTTGGCAACGAGTTGGGAATCAGGAGATCAGGCAGACAAATCTGGCAAGAAAACAAAGGCGTAGTAAAGGAAAAACTAGCGGAGATAAAAAACCAGGAATACAAAACCAAAGAAAAGCGCTGGGACATTTGACACAGAGGTACAAAGACGAACCGGCACAGGGAAATGGGAACACACTGGTTAAATACAAAATGGGGTAATTGGACACATGTGGAACTAATCAGGTTGAGACAGGTAATCACAAACAGGAAACACAAGAAAACAGGAAGTTAGGATTAGAGAGAAAAAAGTGAATCAATCAAAATAAAACAGAAAATAGAAATAAAATATGAAACATCACCTAAGGTTCTGGACGTGGCAGTAATATATTGTATAGTATATACAATATATTAAGTATAGGCCTACCAAATATATGTTTGTCAACCAAATATGTCTCTCAAATTGTACAATATATAGACCTACAATAATTGCATTCTTGTGTCTGAGATGCATCGCCATTAATCAAGCAGTTCCATACTCTGTGTGAGTACATGATTCCAATGTATTTCATGGGGGGATGGGGGTCCAGAGTGCATGGGCTTTCACTGCATTCCAACCAATCAAAATGGTGGAGCTCGTCGTTGAATTGATTTGAAGTCATAACAAATTGTGCCCTTGGCACATTATTGTCCAGAATTGCTATAGGGGTTCAAATATTTGTTCTTAAGCATATTAACATAATTTGTCAGTAGAAATGGCAACATTAAAATGCTGCACAAGTCTGTAAAAGCAATTTGCAGTATTGCATTGCATAACCCCATTAATATGAAATTAAACTTCAGTGCCCAAGTATTTTATATTAATCAAGAACTTGCTCATTTACTCATTTGATCCTGGGGGATTGTGTGTGTGTGTGTGTGTGTGTGTGTGTGTTTGAGTGAGTGTGTCTGTGAGAGTGTGTGTTTGTTTGTGTGTGTGTGTGTGTGTGTGTGTGTGTGTGTGCATGTGTTTACGAGTGAGTGAGGGAGAGAAAGAGTGTGTGTCTGTGCGTGTGTCCACGTGCATGCATGTGTTTACGAGAAAGCTCTTACAGAGATTAATATTGATTGACATTGATATGACATTGATGCTCATTGATGTGCTTTTTGTGTTAAAATTAATCTTGTAGTTAAACATAGATCAAGCAAGATGACAGCAGGCACAGACAATGTTTTGTTCCCTTTGCAACTATAGTGTCTATGAATAGCAAGCTGTGGGTCTGACAGCAGAGCCAGCCTTACTAGGATAACATGTCCCTGTAAATGTTCAGCCATGCAGACTAAGAATTAAACTTGCACATGAGAAACCATAAGAGACGCTTCATTAAATGTGCAAACAGCTCTCTGTCGCCGCCATATCCTTCTCTGTGTCCCTGTGTCTGTCAAAGCTAGGGCTTGTTGTGGTCCCGAGGAACCAAAGTCAAGTCAAGTGAACGCTAAAAACGTCAGTATTGTTTTCTTTTGGCTGTATGCATTATTAGTACCAGGGGTTAGTCCAAAGAATGTTCACTTCCTGTCACTGCCAGGCCTTGGTTTTAGAGAGCCCGTGGAGAGAGACAGCAGGTGGCGCCTCGCTAACAACGATGAGCCTCACTTGTGGCTTCATGAAAGTAAGCCCACAGTCTGGAGTCTCTCTGCCTGCCGTGTGCTACAGTCTTTTGTTGTGTATTCCTATTTATTTTAGAGGAGATCTGGTAGGTAATTCTTGCGGCTTTGTTTTGTAGTTTAGCCCAGTAGTTTCTCCTTCTTTTGATTCCTTATGTTCTGTTTGGGTAAGATGTATGAATTTAATACATTAATCCTTTTGTTCCTTTTACAATTCATTTTATGTTGTCTCATTGTTTTGAACTGATCCAGATAGGGGTGGTAGCACTTCCCGAACACATTTCTGAGGCACTTGCTGAGATGTTCTTGTATGTCTTGATGTGTTTTAAAGACAGAGAGGGATGCTGCAGACTCATTCCACTGCTGAGGCACCACACATGAAAAGATTCTGGACTGTGAATAACAAGTTCCACACATTGAAGCTAGCGCTCTTCATTAGTGGAGCTCAGAGGGTGGGTAGCGACAGCTGTGATGTGCGTGGGTGCAGATCCAGTGACTACCCTGAATGCCAACATCAAGGATTTTAACCTGATGGGCGCTGATAACAGGGTGCCACTGGCACACTGTAGAGTGATGTGTGTATGATACATACATACATCTCATAAATACTGGTTGCATAGTTCGTAGCAGTTCATTAGAAGTCAATCCATTTCCATTGTAATGCAACATAGGGCTTGCAACCTTTACAGCATTACAGCACTGCCACATTCTGAATCCCAGACTTGGTCGGTACTAATGATGACGAGTGTGGGGTAGATGATGGTTTTACCAGGGATGAAAAGAAGGCACAGCTGAAGGTGTCACGCCTTCGTCCAGACAGATGTCAGGGAGGCACGCCAAAATACATGGCAAGACATTTTTCAGTCATATTTTTGATATTTGATAAATAAAACACTTTGACTTTGACATGTCATTGTCTTCTGGGGGAAAAAAAAACACAACAGTGGTAGGGTACGGTGACCAGACGTCCTGGTTTCAAGCTGGGTGTCCCGAGTCCCGAAAATATCTGTCACTAAAATGTCCCGGTTTTCAACATTCACTACCAAATTGTCCCGGTTTTCACCACAATTAAAATAATAATAATGATATACTTGTTGTATTAGCGATGTGACGCGGTGAACTAAAGACGTGATTGTAAATGCCCTGAAAAGGGAGTATTTGAGTGAAAGATTAATGGACACAACTTTCTTCAGATCATGTCTATAATGATTGTATTATCATTATACCCATGATCACGGAAGGGAGGCCAGGTCAGTTATAACATGAATGATGCATACTTTCAACCTTTGGTGTCTCCTGATAACCCCCTGATGAGACTCTCTGAGGCCGAGAAAAATACCTTGAAGAACCAGCTGCTGGAGACAGTGAACACGGCACTCAAGAGTCGATCCATGAGTCTAAGAGGTGCTTAGAGGGAGGCGCATGAACTGGTTGCAGCAATGTTTGTTGCAGATCAAGGATGGAAACTACGGTTATACAATGTCTTTACCATTGGGGGATTTGATGAAACTTCCTGTAGAATCGGCGGTGTGATTTATCATCTTCCCTCAATGAACTGGAGCATTAACACCATACGGAGGCTGCATGCCAGGGATCTGGATCCATGGTGGGTCGGTAACGAGCATGAACAAACTTGCAGAAATCATCAACTGGTACCAATTGGATTTAGACAACAACACCCGATTCCTTTGTGTAGCCGAGGGTCAAGGAGGATTCCTGGCTTACCTCCTCACCTTCTGCCGGTCCATTGCAAGCTTGGCGGGGCTGCTCAAGTAATGACATGTGATGCAGAGTTGAACGCGCGAAGATGGCCATGATCCAATCCTGCATGCCTGCAAAAGACTAACTGCAAGATGTCTCTCCCCTCACAGACTTGTCATCATAAAACTTTTCTTAACCCCCGACAAAGGGGTCCTCATGATCTTACATCAGTTGTGTCGACTCAGACACCTGTCTCTCATTCGATTCATGTCCACCCAACAAACTTCACGGGAGGTGTACTTCGTGGGGGCCTCCAACATCTCTGGAGGAGATATGGGGGTGCCTAACGGGTTGGTGTTCTCCGTGGAGTGGGTTGCCTGTATCTGGACTTTCTGCCTCGATCAGACCTCCCCATTACTTGCTTGCCAGGTCGGACAAGATAACGTACACGTGCTGCAAGCGGCCATCAGGGATGATGTCCTCCTTTCTGCCCTTCAGATCATGTGTATAATGATTGAAGGGGGGGAGGCGTTTTGAACATGAAACATAATAAAATACAAAGTACTGTTCTCCAACTGCTGCAACTGACAGCAAACATCATAGCCATAAAACACCATATAACATGAAAATGCTCAAGTACTAGAACATGAGAAGTCAAATGCTACTCTACTACTTCATCTGACCTGCTGGCAATTCATATTCCTCAATCTGTCACACGATCGCCGGTATGAGTCCCAGTGGCATACCTACCCAGGAGATGCAGGAGATGGCCCGGCTTTCAAGCAAACATATCACACAGGAAAAGCAGGGTCAGTTTACCTATGCCTAATTTAAATGCTTAATTTAATTTAACATCTTTAGATAGGCTATAGACAATATATTTTTGATATGCTTAAAATTATAGCTTGATCTGCTTTATTAAATTATTAATCAATTTCCATGAACAAAAGCACTTTGTACAGCTAAAGTTTTGAAAGTACAGCACAAGTAAACGCAATGCATTGTGAGAATAGTATTGACAAATGGCTTAACTGCCCACAGCATAACTTGTATGAGACTGAGTTTCCTTTGAAAAACAAAGGAGCATAATACGACCAAGTAAAGTAAGGCCACTGTCTGCCATTGTTAGTGTAGTGTAACACTGTCAAACTTTAATTCATTCAGCATACAAACAGAGAATCCTCTGTACAGCTACACACCCATGCTGTGAAGAAACTGTGCGTAAGGGTAGGGGATGTTTATTCAAATTATACAATGACATGTTTCTCAGAGAAAATGAGGTCTCAGGGGATCTTTGTTTTGTTTTTTCTTTTCTTCCTCGAGCCCCTCTCATCTGCATGTGCTCGCCAATAATATTTCCATCCACAGCATCATACAACTCTCATAAAACACACACAAAAATGCATGTGTGCGCACGCACACACACACCATTTGCATTTCAAAAGAACTTGTATTGCATAACTACCTGCACAGATGGGGACACATACACAGAAACAATAACACAGAAAGAGAGCGATAGAAAGAGAGATCAAAAAAGAGCAAGAGAGATATAAAGCGAGAGAGAGAAAAAGAGAACAGTCCTAGGGAAAAGTTTACCTACACAGTAATGTATGATTGTGCAGGAAAGTACACTGTGCAATATAAATAACCATTATCGTTAAAATGTTACAGCTTTAGTATTAACTAAGGGTTCAATATTGTTTGAGTGTTGCCAAACTCATTGTCACTTAAGAAACAAAAAAAAAAGCATTTTTCCCCAAAACGTTTGTCAAAATGATTGTCAAAATTGCTTGTTTTACAATGTTAAAATTATATTTCTCATCATCATCGCCCTAGAGTCAATGTTGGTTTCTGGCGTTGATTGCAGTTTTTAGCAATTGCCTTGATTTTCCAAAAGTGAGTAACAATAACATTCAGAGATAACATTATACCCCCAAAAAAAATAAAAGAGGGCATTTTTGCATTACTAATAATTGTTTCTACAATCTGACGACAATACAATAAACAATGAATGGGGACATTTGGAGAGAGGATTGTCATAATTGAGTGGCAATGAGGTGGCGTTTGCTTCTGGGGTTATTTTCACACCTACCCGGGCTTTTGTTAGATATTTGATTCCTGTGTGAGCAACCCCCCCCCCCCCATT
>OMKN01001192.1:7575-28312 GCA_900302345.1 Melanonus zugmayeri | reverse complement strand
ATTTTATTTTAGTGATTGAGAAGCTCAAAGAAATAATGACCGAGGTGGACACGTCAATCAGCGCTTTCAAAGAGAACCAGCGCTTATGGTAAAGCAGGCTCCTCAACCGCCCGTCAACTGATAATACCCCGTCAATCACACATTATCAACTGGATTTCCTTTTTTATTCTCCGCCTCTCCCAGCTTTGAGGAGCTCCTGAAGGAGGAGCGGGCCTGCTCTCAGGAGATCTCTGCATACGACAGGAAGATGGACACCTGGCCGCTGGCCATCAGATCAGAGCCCAAAGTTGCCCCAGCGGCAGTGTTCAGAGTATGAGTCCCCGGAGTCCCCGCATACAACAATATTAATATATAATGCTATACATTACTAACACGATATACTGTATGTCTTGCTGTTTCTGACCAATGGGGTTACCTTCATACATATGGGTTATGATATACATATGAGTGCATGTTGGTGTCAAATTCATTTCTGAGGTGACTATAATTAGTTGTTATTGAATAGTGCACATTTGGACATCCATACAACTGAAAATCATTCTTGGGGTTCTGATAATTAGAAATTGCTGGCATAGAATAGTAAACATGAATAATATAATAATCCGAATAAATTCCTTGTTTGATTTTTAAATGATTCTAGAATTGCATCTGGATATATTTCAAACCTAGTACTGCAGCATTTAAATCTGTGCCTGCTCCCATATTGGTTGTATATGTTTATAGATGTGACTCTTGAGTCCTCTAGCAGCACCCTGAGATGAATGCTTTGTGTGCCAGGGGTGCAAGGCTACGGACCGGGACCTGCCTTCTGAAGTGAGGGCCCTGGAGACGTTTCTCCACAAGACCGGAGGCCTCTACGGAGGCTGGGACCAATATGACCACCAAGCCTTCCTCAAGGTATTCTCAACAACACCCTGTGATTGGATGAGAGACACAGAGCAGGATGTGCTCTGTGAGATGTACAGTGACACTTTATTCATTGCTGGGTACGGTGTGCATGAAAAGCTTTGAACATACCAATAGGTCCAGTTATTTTTCTTTAGCCCCTTTTCATAATGAACAGTCTCAACCGTGTGCATTTATGGGCACGAGGACACCCCCAACCCTGCTCCGCCTATTTCCATTTTGATTTGTTTTATTTTATTTTATTATTTTTATTTTATTTGTATTTATATTTTTTGATCTAGTATTTGATCTATTGGTGTGATGTGCTTACATATTCTTTTCACAACTGTGTGTGTGTAAAGGTTTCTTAACATAACTGTATATCTGTATCTGTATGGTGTGTAAAGGTGTGGACCAGACACGGTGGGCGGCCGCCCTTCAGGAAGGAAGCCAGACTGTATCTGCCTGGGAAGAGCCTGGAAGAGGTGGAGCAGCACGAGGACTGGTACAGAGAGCTGCTGGGGCTCCAGGCCAAGAAGAGAGAGGTACGCCTGTGGATTGTACACACAGTACATTCAACTAGCATGATGACGTCTGACGAAAACAAAGCTCTATATTTGCTATTGCGCCATAATTAAAAAAAACGTGTTCACTGTAGTATCTCTGCTCTACAGGCTATTCAGTGGTGGAGGGCCAACCGCCTGCGACAGCAGCATGCCAGAATACAGGGCCAGGAGGAGGTGGAAGAAACTGGAAGGATGGAGGAGGCCAAGAACCAGGCCCAGCAACACAGGTGAGAAGCACAGCGTAGCTTGATTAACATAGCATAGAATAGCACAGCATGGCGTAGCTCGGTTAGCATAGCATAGAATAGCATAGATTGTTTAGCATGTACTAGCAAAACATAGCTTGGTTAGCATAGCTCGGTTGGACATAGTATTGAATAGCACAGAATTGCATAGCTTGCAAAGCTTGCTTAGCATCGCATATAATAGCATAGATTTTCTTTTTATTGATTCAATTGATTCCACTGGGAGCACCAGAGGAATGAGCCTCAGCAGTAGGAGTTGAACACCAGATTTCACTGATAACAGCCACAGAACTCGGTCAGAAGAGCCAGAATGTTGTGTGGGAAGGAAAAGAAGCAAGGAGCCGTCCCCGAGGAACGGACCGCCCACCACAGCAGAGAACAATACAAAGATGGATGTATACGTGCATACAGTGTAATGTGTGCTCAACGCTCTTATTAACTCTTATGAATTCAGGGCCGAGGAGGAGAGGAGGGAGGCAGCGCGGCGACTAGAGGAGTGGAAGGAGGAGAAGAAGAGAAGAGAGGAGCAGGAGGAGAAGGAGAGGCTGGCGGAGGAGGTTCACCAGAGAAGACGGGCCAAGGTGGAGTTGTGTTGGGCGTTCAAATGAAATGAGACCAGAGGGTTCACTATTCTTTTGTGCACTACTGAACCCTGCAGCCATGCAGCATTTCTGTATTAAAGAGGATTGATAAGAAATGACTTATGTGCTTCGAATACTAAACACAAAACCAAAGAAAATTGTTCAGTGAGAAGAAAACTAATTAGACACATACACACACTACAACTATAACAAAGTGGGTCACTGTCCACCAGGAGGAGCGCAGGCGCCAGTTGGAGGTGAAGCTGCTGGTGGAGGAGCAGCTCCGACTGAAGAGGGAGGAGGAGGAGGAGCAGGAGAGGAGGAGGAGGGAGGAGGGACAGCGAGAGGTCGAGGAAAGGAGGAGGGAAGCGACGATAGGCATCAAGCGCTTTCAGGGACGGGTAAGTATTATGGGATGTTGTACAGGGAGGGTTGTAATGATCAGCATTACGGTACGGCCGTATTGACGGCTCACATCAAAGAAGTTGAACCTCGGTTAGCTTTATGCAAATGGCCCTTAAGCCCTTCCGTCAAAAATACATGAAAATAATGTACACACAAAACATGCACAAACAACAACCCTGGTGCTTTGGTCATCAGAATCCATCCTGTAATTAGAAAAAAAATCTACATGTTGGCCATATCCATGAAGCATTCAAAGAACTTCCACATCCCTGTTGTTCTCTAGGATCTCCACAAGGTGGAGACAAAGCTGCAGGAGAAACAGCTGAAGGAGCAACGGGAGGTGGAGAGGCAGAAGAGAATTGCTGCCAGGATCAAAGAGAAGGTAAGAGTTCCTTAAGGCTGAGACAATATGCCATTTTGAAGAATCGATATATCGGGACAAAATTATCGATATCGATAATATCGATAATTGATTTTGTAATCGATTTTTTTAATTATTCTTTTAATTTCAAACAACGCATTTTCAGCACTTCAATATTCACAACAGTGTAGTTCTCATGTTCACCAGAGGGGGGCGACAGCGACATGTGAAACTAAACAGCGTGAATGTTCGTTACTTGTGGAGGTGGCGGAGAGCAACGAACGCCATCTTCTCAAATGATCGAGTAAATTGTTACTGTTACCTGATAACGATCGTTTCGCTTTACATACGTTACAAACAACACATTTATTGCCCTCCAGCTTCACAAAATGTTGCCACACTTCAGACAGCATCTTCCTGACCGCCAAAATGGCAGCGCACTCAGCACTATTTGTCTGGGCCGTGCACATGACACACATGCACGCGCGCACACACACACACACACACACACAAACGTTAAAGAAAAAATATACAGTATATATAAAAAAAAAAGTATTTTAAACTTTTTTGTACAAAAAAATCGATATGTGGTCTCAGCCTTAGAGTTAATCAGCATGAAAAACAAACCGGGTTTCATTGCATACGGCAGTGGGTTTTCTTTTTCAAACACCTTCAAGATGTGAAGAATATAAAGTACAGTCCGTTTGAAAAAAAGCCTGGTAAACGTTATTGTAAAAAAAAATCTGTTCTGTTTCCGATTCCTCTAGCTACTCTTTATCCAGCTGTTGTGTTTCTTCCTTTAGCTGCTGCTCCTACTAGATTTTGGTTGCATGTTTTGATTGTTCTCACTTGTAAGTCGCTTTGGATAAAAGCGTCCACCACATGACGACATGTCAATGCTACACGTGAACGCTCTGTTATTGCCGTACAGTCGATGGTCATCACGGGCCGTTTCATGCGTTCAGGTGGAGGGTCACGTGAGCCGGGACCCCTCCAGGCTGACCCGGCCCACTAAGGGATGGGAGGAGAGGATGAAGAGCGTTGAACCGTCAGCAGGAACAGGAGGAAGAGGAGGAGGGCTCCTGCTGCAGATGTTCCACAGGTCTGGATAATAGATATATTATTAATATATGTATTGTGTATTAATATGAATTAATACACAGAGATGGCAATTGGGGGGGAGGGGGAGTGGTGACCTGGTTTGTGTTCTGTTCAGAGTTTCTTTTATGATATGTTTGGCAATTGATTTTTGGTTTTCAATTGCAATTAAATCTCTTCTGTGTTTGGGATTAGGATCGTGAGTCACTCTATTGTTTTATTCACCATTTGGTCAAATAACCAAATGGTTGGGGAGTTTAAAGTGTTTATTTCAGAAATAACTTTTGTTCTCGTTTTTACAGAGCTGTTCCTGCTTGGAGACAAGACCTATGATTAGTGCCCATTGAATACCTACTGGGAATCGTGCAATATTTTCTGTTACAGAACAATTGACGAATTAATCCATGTGCAGTGACATCAAGATAACATTGTGCCTTTGTGTTTTTGTGCAGTTTATTACTAGTTTATTACTTGTTTTTTGTACAATGTTATGAAACTGCTCTTTTAAATAAAAAGTGTATTGAATAATATGTTGTGTCCTGTTTCATCAGGTAGCACTTTATTCAAGGCTCGTATCTCAAGTCATATAAGATTGTGTTTCTGTTGGTACCATATTTCTAGCCCCCTTCTAGTCTTTTGTAGAAGTTTTGGGTGGATAGGTCTTGTAAAAGCGGAGACTATGGACTTACACAATCTACACTATGGTCGAACTGTTCCAATATCTGCAGTTCCTCCTTGGTTGTTTAATATGCCTAATGTAGATATCAATCTTTAACATACATTAAATGGGAGATCATCAAGACATGATATATATATTATTATTTAGTATTATTATTATTATTATTACGTTTTTTTAAAGCATGTTTTTAGGGTCCTGTCACTATTGCGCCACCTCCAGCCCACTGTGTGGCGGTAATGCACCCTCCAGGCCGCTGGGTGGCGCTAATGCACCTAACAGGCCGCTGGTCGGCGGTAATGTACCCTCCAGGCCGGTGGTGGCGCTAATGCACCAGAAGATAGGCGCAAACCGCCACCAAAATACAAGAAGAATCCGCGTAGTTGCGGTGGCAAAAATGTCGGAAGAAGGAAACCAGTCAGAAGAATTTGAACAAATAGACTTTTTAAAAGACCGACATGTGCGGTTCTTCCAGAGGTCGCTCCAGGTGCTGCCTGAGAGATACTCCTCCTTAGAGACCACCAGGTAGGTCTGCCTTCACACACACTGGACCGGGTTAAGGGACGGGACGAGCTAACGTGCTAGCTGGAGCTAGTAGCTCACAATCAATGCCATTGATTATTGACATTGTTGTTGTTATTATTATTATGATGATGTTTGTCTTGGTCAATGTTATCCTTTCCGTCTGTCTTCCCTAATACCAACGACCTAACTGTTTGTCTTGGCATGTCTAGCATGCTGTATCACTATCACATGTGTAAGTTACATACGTGTTGATGTGTACATACGTGATGATGTGTACATACGTGTTGATGTGTACATACGTGTTGATGTGTACATACATGTTGATGTGTACATACGTGATAATGTGTACATGCATGATAATGTGTACATGCATGATAATGTGTACATACATGTTGATGTGTACATACATGATGTGTACATACATGTTGATGTGTACATGCATGATAATGTGTACATACATGATGATGTGTACATGTTGAGGTGTACATACATGTTGATGTGTACATACGTGTTGATGTGTACATACATGTTGAGGCCTTCTGTGTGATAACACGTGAATGCGTGTTTCATGTTAACCCTGTGCTGTGTTTGTCTCCAGGTTGACCATTGTGTTCTTCGCTCTGTCTGGTCTGGACGTCCTGGATGCTCTCCATGTCATCGATAAGGACAACATGATCGAGTGGATCTACTCCCTCCAGGTTCTACCCACGGAGGACGGTGAGGTCCATCCCATGTCTGCAGCACAGGATAATGTATAGGAGGGGAATGTTCACACAGTTCACACTGAATCTATCCCAATGTTATTGTTAATGTTATTTCCAATTATAACTGTTAAGCATTGCCACAAAGTGCCCAGGGCAGATGCACAAGTCAGATAAGATAATGCTGCATGGTTGTTGTTTTGTCATCATTATATTATCCGTTATGCTGCGCTTCATATACGTGATAGTGTAGTTTGATCAGAAATCCATGGTTTTCTAAAGATTACCACTGACACAAGGGGCATTTCAGGAAGCCTCTTCCAAACGTTGCTTGCAGTCCTCAACTGAAAGGTAGGATTCATTCTGGTCTGGCCAACTGCACTTGTGTTCATCAATTATAGAGCATGTCTATCTGGAAATCTTTTAATTCATCATCTGTAGAGAGTTACTTATTAAATACATCACATGGGGTTGCTTATTTGACATATTTCTAATCTAATATGTTCAGTGTTAAGTGTTCAGTGTTATCGATACTTAATTTCCCCATCATCTTCAAAAAAATCCTATCAGCCATGTAGATGTGATTTGTTCTAGTGTGTGTATTAGCTATTAGACATACTTTGTAAGTCCACTAGATGGCAGTGTTGTAGCTTGTTCTCAGCTCGCCTAGACTTGTGCCGACATCCAGACACAAAGCGGGGCGTGATTCTGCTGTTAGATGATGTTGTCAAGATGAAAGACTGTCTTCAGGCTATTTAATTTTAATATTTTCATTTTGAACAGTCAAAGTTGTGCAGCTACGGTCACTGGAAAAGACTAATTCTGAGAGCAGTCCACAAATGTGGATACATTTCTGAAAGCTCCCTTTCATGTATAAATATCAGCATAATATAATGTCTTTTAAGTTAGCCTGCAGTATTGGAAATCCCTCTTACTGAGCTCAGGACCAGTGAGTCAATACAACCACAGAAAACCTTTCTGATGTCTCAATGAACGTGAACCAAATCAATGATGTGCTGTTAGGTTGAAACAGCCCTAGGCTGCGTTTCCCGATACCGGCATACCTTGAGTTTTAGCGATGTCCGTCACCGATTGGCTACGCGGCAGGAAACGTTTTGTGTGCGCGTCCGCGTAGCCAATCGGTGACGGACATCGCGAAAACTCAAGGTATGCCGGTATCGGGAAACGCAGCCCTAATGTGTAATAGCATAGCATGCAACATAGGCTAACAAACGTAAGTGTTATACTAGCCTATTTCATTACATGCATATTAATGTATACTCATAAAGAGATGACATGGCTGCATACCTTTTTATCTTTTGCGCGTTTCTCCTCTTTCTTCTTTTTCCTAAACTGGACACCTGATGGCTTAAACCTTTTCTTATCCATTTTATTTGTGCTGATTTAATCATTTGGCACTCATGTCAATACATTACCCATCCCCAACACCATCAACCAAGAGTCAAGACTAAACCAATTCACCTTGGTGGGTGTGCAGAACTGTTGTATATTCACAGTATGAATGAATTGTATTTTTTGGTAGCATCTCGTAGTGTGACAGATTTTTTCCTAATAGCATTAGTACTGTACAAAGTTAGAGGTGCGCTATTCCCCCACCGCTCCCCCTACCTCAGGCTTCTAGTGGGGAGACCTGCTGAGGTCAACCTCCCTAGTCTTCAGTAACACCGTCTGGTCTCCCTGTAGAATCCAATATGACGCGCTGTGGCTTTCGAGGATCCTCGCATATTGGACTTCCTTACAGCTCCAAGGTATTTCCATGATATTTCCTGATCTCTGGGCAGTGTGAGGTTAAACAATAGCTTTCCTTCTTTTTTTTTTTAAGGAAAGATTAAGTTGTGCATGGAATTTCAAACTATGCTTTTAATCCAATATCCTTAGCCCTGGTGTTTGAGCTCCATTTTTGGTCTGTTTTATCTATTTTATTTGATCTATTTCATATTTCATCATGTCATTTTATTTGTATTTATTGATTCCCACCCCTCCACGTGTTGATATTCATCCATTGCTTTGATTCTGAGTATTTGAAGTACTTGTTTCTATTTTGCATGTTAAAGCACTTTGTACACTTGGTTTTCAAAAGTCCTATTCTCCTGTGCAAATGAAATGTATTATTATATTTTCTCTGCTTAACTCCTCCATTGTGTCATTCATGCCACCCTCGGGTGTGACATGTACTCCGGTCAAAGTTAACACAACATAACATGTGAACATGCCATGCTGCTCCTGTTGTCCAGGGTCCAGGGATGGCCCATCCGTACGACAGCGGCCACATAGCCATGACCTACACAGGCCTTGCTTCCCTGCTGTTGCTAGGAGACGATCTGAGTCGGGTCAACAGGCGGGCCTGTCTGGCCGGCCTGAAGGCCCTGCAGCTGGAGGATGGCAGGTGGGTCCAAACAATGACCAAAAAAAACTAAACTAAACGCATGCATACATACATGAGCTAAGCTTAGTTCTATGGTGGCGCGGTGGTTGGATGTGGCACTGCAGCCTCACAGTGATTGGGTGTGCGTTGGAGGACCTGGAAGGGGGGTGGGCTGCCACTAGTGCCCTTGAGCAAGCCACTGAACCTGGAGTTGGCCCTCTCTGAACTGTGCTGAAAAGTGCGTGTGCACGTGTGTCTTGTTTACAGTTTCTACGCGGTGCCGGAGGGCAGTGAGAACGACATGCGCTTCATCTACTGCGCTGCTTGCATCTGCTACATGCTGGACGACTGGTCTGGCATGGACATCCACAAGGCTATCGAGTACATCAGGAGGAGTATGGTGCGTCCACACACATACTAAGGAGCAGGTAGAGGAGACTGTGGCCATGGTGGTTTGAGACCTTTTCTAGGATCTTTCTTAAGAACTGCAGAGCAATATTGGGCTCACCACAAGTTGTTGCTTAATCACCGATTGAACAACATGCATATCTCTGGTTTGTGGTGTGTGTGAAAGACTTCCTGTGCCATACCTTGATGACCACAGTTTGCACATCTTGCTAGTTTCTTGACTGTAATTCGATCGAACAACAAATGAAATGAAATGAAATGAAAAATGTCTTTTAATGAGACAATAAAAAAAGGAATATTTCCTTTTTTCCCCTTACTCACTATAAAAACATGGAGTTTTTAATTAGTGCACCATTAAAACCCTGTGTCAGTTATATTACTATTTAGTGTGGTGGCACATTGATATTAGCCTGGCATCTTGAGTTTCGAAAAATTTTGTCTATTCAATGAAATGGATCAGTTTCTGCAGCATTGTCTCTGTGTGTAAAGGGTTTTGTAAGAGAGCTCTCTCAGTTTATAGCCAAGCCTACTCTACAACCAAAGCCCCGAGAGAGGATAGTTGGTATCTCATTCAACATGTCGGCTCCACTCCACAATGTTGACCTTTTTATTCACACAATAGCTTGGTGTATTATGACATGCTTGTCTTGCACACACATACAGGGAGCAAGTTCAACTGCTGGCATAATGGGGCAGACGCATTGTGTTTTTTTTATTGTTCTTTGCTTTTTCAAAAAATCCTTTGGCTGAGGGATGTCCGTAGGCCTGTAGATAAAGTTTCCCTGGAGTTTACACAAGCTTACACGCACAATCACGCACACACTAGCCTTATGTCCTTTCCTGCTCATTGCCCAGCTTGTAAGTTTACATATTACAAATCCCATTTTAAATCATTCATCATCATATGCAGCATATATTACCATCTATGTAAAGTAGAATGCCAGACAAGCTGGCCACTCTAAAATGGTTGAGACATCATTATCTTTATTCTCCACCACAAAGCTCTTACTCATATCTTAATATAATCAGTGTGCTACCACTGAAAGGGGAAATTATCTTCCAGACCTAAATATAGCCTATAATGTCAAACTAATATTAAGCCTTCACTATGTATGTTTTTCATGCAGCCATCACTTGTATGTAACCAAAAATATAACCTATAAACGTTTCTGTCAGTCTGTCATATATCAGTATATCTGTCTTGTCAGTCAAAATGATTTGACCCACAAAGTCTCAAAGTCTAAACCCCATCCGCCCACGACCCAGGGATTCATTCTTCCCTTCTCAAAATGTGTGTGTGTGTAAAGAAAACAGTGGGAATGTCTAATTTTTAATAAGTGATAGCAGCATTGTGCATGTTTTAAAGTAACATATTGTCTGCTTTTTGTGGTTCTAATGGTCCACTTCCCCAGGGTTTACCTTACAATGCACCACAGACTCAGACATGTCAAAGGTTTTTCATGAAATTCTTGGCCATTATTTGCAACACAAAGACATACGTTTGGAACAAACAGCAGGTTTGCATGTGTTTTTGCTGTCTGTTTTCATAGGTTGCCTAGCAACAGTCAGTCGGCTGGCTTTCGGCGATAAGGAAGTAAAATAAAACACAATGCTTTTGTGGGATTACAAAGGATGAAATAGACATGAATGCGTCTCGTCTGTCTCACTACACCAATCCCTTTGTAAGATTAGAGAAGGACAGCTTACAGATCACTTTCAGCTAAATTGAAATAATTGATGTTTGTTCTGCTTGCTGATACTGTTGAGTTTTAAACATCCCTTTTGTGTTGTATTACCCTTTGCAGTCGTATGACAACGGGATTGGCCAGGGGGCAGGATTGGAGTCTCATGGTGAGCAAAAAAACACACTCATTGGTTGTTGACGCATTACAATTTGATGTATGTCTATAGATGTATTCGGAAATGGTGACTAAGAGTAATTGCACTGTATTTAATATGTAAAAATTTTACAATAACCATTATTCTCTGTAGGGCTGTAGGGCTCCTGCTAAATATAGTAACACATTGTGTCTATAAATAGTGTTAGAAATCACAGACATGCCTGCAGTCTCTTACACTTAACATGCCACGACTGGCATAACACCTACTGGCATCCTTTATTTTACACACACACACACACACACACACACACGGCGGTTGCAGTTGGATAAATTGTGTTTGTGTGTGTGTTGCCAATGCTGTAGGGAAGTACAGTGTGTAAAGTGTTGGAAGTGACTGGTTTAAAGGATTATAATTCTTGTGTCTGGTAGTGGTCTTAATCCCTGCACCACACCCCTCCCTCCAAACACACAGAATTGAAACCCAGTTGGACAGTTCCACTGGGGTCACACCAGACTGCTCTAACCTTGGATCTCATACATTGTTTAGTAGCAACTATTTTTGACTCTACTTTCATGTAGAAATAAAGTAGGCTAGAATCGACTAGAATAGACTGGGTTCTATTGCATAGCTGTAATTTACTGTTTCCTTTTAATTCTGTGATTAAAGGCTTTAGCTCATCCTAACTGGAACTCCAACTCAGCCCGCCCTGCTGTTGAGTGGGTCGTGGCATATGTAATTGTATGACAGATTTAAACCCTGCTTCCCGCCCATCCATCCACGGCCTGTTGCCAATACCTCGTCCTACAATATGTATTATAATATTACGGTGTAGTAGGAGGACCACCTTTCACATCATTGATTGCATTTGGAAACAGGTAGGCTATGCAGAATAGACGAAAGCGTGGTTTTGTTTAAGGTATAGTGTCCAAGTGTAAGGTCTATGGAGCTGTCCCAAGTCCAGCTTGATGCTTTCATAGAGGCTCTGCCTTCCTCCTGCGCATCCGTGGTGCCTCAGGCCCATAGCACACTGCACAGCACTGATTACAGGAGGGACAGGGCTTGATGGATTCACACCCCATAACCAGACACCCCACCCTGGCTAGGTCTAGTCGTAATGTGCAGATTGTGGTGCGAAGCGATGGCAGGTGATAAAAGGAAGTGATTGATGCCCCCCCCCACATGCTCATTAACAGCTTGTCAGTGGCGTGTAAACGTGCAAGAACACATGCACACACTTGTTTGTTTTACTATGCTTGTGAGGACCTCCTAGTAGCTGTAATCATTTCCATTCCGTTACTCTAACCTGCATAAGCTATAATTCACCCCTGTCAATAAACTTCATTCATTGGATAAAAGAAACATTAATTTAGCTTCTTGTGCTAAACATGAAGGCAAACAGGGGTTGCCAAAAAACCTGGTTGGTGTAACCAACAACTAGTAAAATGCATGCCATATTTTTTATCCTCTTCTTGTTTGAAGCCCCAACAGATTATTTTCCTTTTCCCTGCTTAGCCATATAATTAAGTTGTTGTCTTATTGCAATTGAAGCATGCTAGGGTGGCATGGCGATGTGTCTCAGACACAAGAACGCAGTTATTGTATTTAGTGTTAGGCCTATATATACCGGTATATATTGCCTATACATTACAATTTGAGAGACATTTAATATATGTGATAGACTTAGTATATTGTATATAATATATACAGACAGAACACATAGGTCTATTTCTCATTTGCACTATCATGACTGATTTCTGGCAAAGCTGGGATTGAATGCCGTTGCCTTTGGGCGGGCATTTCATTTCGTTGCTTTGTTCTCTCTAGTGGGGTCTCGCCGCACTAACCGGCTCTCGATGATTTTGTCCGGCGAGTCCTTGAGTCGTTTTCTGCATCAGTGGGGTGCATCCGTGTTATTTTTCTATGTCTCCGGGAATTTTATATTGAATACAGCAGTCTCTTAGGCCTACTCAGGCAAACCATCTTTGTTGTAGTATCTCATCTTTGTGTTGTGTTGCAGTAGCTGTCCTCGTGACACTATACTGCGCCATAGCCTCTGTGTATTTAATATGCTGGCCTTTCTGTGTCTGTTTAGCTAGATTGACATTCTGGCCTGTGTGTATTTAATTAACATGTTCTTTTGGTTGGCAAAATAGTGGTTTGACTCCCAGCTGAAAGGTTCTGGGTTCAAATCCCAATATCAGTCTAGATGCCGAACCCCTACCTCATTAATGGCATGTATATAAAAAAAAGTAATATAATGAATTGGTAGTAAAATAGCAGTCCCTCTGTCTCCAAGTGGTGGGATATACCAGATCGGTCTGTGCTGTAGCCTGTGTGTATTTAGTCTGTCTCTGTATTCTGGTAGATTAACCTTCTGTACCAGAGCCTGTGTGTTTTCAATTACTCTATCATGTCCTTCTGTCTCTTAGTCCCCAGATGGTTTGACGTTGCGTGTCATAACCTGTGGGTGCACCACGGCCCCCATCCTCATTCAGTCTGTCCGTGTGGCTCGATGTTCTGTACCACAGCCTATGCACTGATCTAAATCAATCTCTCTCTCTCTCTCTCCCCAGGGGGTTCGACGTTCTGCGGCATCGCCTCTCTGCGGCTCATGGGCCGGCTGGAGGAGACACTGAGCGAGCGTGAGCTGGACCGCATCCGCCGCTGGTGCATCATGCGACAGCAGAGCGGCTTCCACGGCCGGCCCAACAAGCCCGTGGACACGTGCTACTCCTTCTGGGTGGGAGCCACGCTAGAGGTACAGTGCTGTACGATTACTATTAACCAACCATGGGTGGTATATAAAGAGGGAGCCTATGTGTGTCATACCACCCCTTTCTCCATTTACTCCATTTCTTTTTTGTGTGTTGAGGGTTGTGTCAAAACACACAAACAGTTGTGCGCCTAGAGCACTTTGTCTTAGCAGGTGATTTTGACAAGTATATCCTCTCTCTCTCTGCTACAGTATATAATATTATACAATAATGGTCTATGAAATAGCCATATATTTTAAATGTATGCCTTACATTTTACAAGTTATGTCAGCATTTAAAATATATGATAATTGTCAATTCTCAATGAACTTCACTATCCAAAGTTAAAATGTTAATTGATTTCCTCTTCCCCTATCTTTATAGAGAAGAGGTATTTTCTCAAACTGCTGATGCTCTTTACTATACTCTCTCTCTATACTGTCCCCTCCAATCCTCTGATACTCTCTCCCTCCCTCGTAGCTGTTGGATGTGTTCCAGTACACCAACTACGAGAAGAACAGGAACTACATCCTGTCCACGCAGGACCGGCTGGTGGGAGGCTTCGCTAAATGGCCCGACAGCCATCCAGGTAAATATAAACGCCCAACCAACAAAGGAAGGAAGGAAGGAACTGTTCGTTTGTAGTCAGCCAGCTCATATTGTCACTAGGAGCATCAATCAGTGTGCATACATGGAAATAAACAGATGTACACAGGCACCAGTTCACCAAAATAATAATAATAAATGCTGCAGATGTGACAATGGACAAAATGTTGGATGCTTGTCCATATGTGGAGTGTTTAAAAGCAAAAGAGCATCTGTTTAAGCATCATAATAGAATTGCTTTCTAATGGAAAGCATTGCATTGATAATCATAAAGTGTCTGGACACCTAGCTTGGAAAAAAAAAAGAAAAAAAAAGCCTGCGGAGGCTCCTGGCCGCCGAGACGCGCCCTGAGGCGGCTCGGCTCCGTTCTTCCGGATAGCAATGCATTTTGTAACTCGCTGTACATATACGTAAATAAATCACACAATCCAAAAAAAAGAGTGGATAAAATAAAAATGTTAATAATAAAAAGATAATTTCTAATTATGAGCCAGATTCAAAAGGTATGTTTTCAGTGAGCAAGGAATATAAAAAAACATCAGCACGGTCTGCAAGGGGATCGAACCAGCGACCTTGGCGTTATTAGCACCACGCTCTGACTTTTGATAATCAATTAATCATTTGCTGCTTAATGTTGCACTTCAATTCAAATATTTGGTTCATGGATCATTATAAAAGGAATAGTTTAGTTTTTCTTGGCTGCTTGTCACATAAAGCAGGCACATTTAAGACATCACTTTGGACTCTGGTAACTTGTGATGGAATTTGCTATTATTTATGATATTTTATAGACTAAATGATTAATCTGAAAAATAATCATTGGATGAATCGACTATGAAAGTAATCGTTTAGTTGCAGCCCTAATTAGGACTTTTGTAGACATTTTGTAATAATTCTCGGATGTGCCGCCTTTCCTGTGAAATACAGATTTTCTCCCGGTTGTCTCTACATTTGGTCTGTCCCCAGACATGTCGGGCTCCTAAAGTCATTAGGAATGTATGTTTTCTTAATGTCATTATACATACAACTGACACAGGGGAGTTATAAGCTATGGCAATAATACACCTTGTACATCAGAATGCAGCATGGGACTTTTTGTTCGCGATACTTTGCCATATTGAGAGCACTCAAGAGAGTTGTAGTACTGTAAAATCCGAAATGAATGTAAATATACCATAACCTAGACTAATGAAAATGTTGTTTTGCCACGTCTTGCATGAGAAACGCTGTGGCAGTTTCAAACACAACAATGTCTCCCCATAATGACAAATCGTTTCACGATTCATTACTAAATTAATCTAAACGAAACACATTACTACCAACATAATAACTAGCATTCCTATTCTCCTATGCTTCCAAAATGGTGGCGGTCATTGTGATGTGACGTTGCAATGTACATGCCCTATACATTCAGCCCTGATTGTCAGCACTGTAGACACACAGACATGTTAATAAAATGGTACAATGATAATTAGATTTAAATACATTTAAAAAAAGACTTATTTAATGTCAAGTGTATAGGTGGGAACTTGTTTAGGAGTGATTGTGTGTGTATAATGGCTCAATGCAAGTGTGTGCCGCATAATCCTGCCCAACGCAGGTGTAGGGAGATCAAGGTGCACTTGTGGTTACCAGGGTGACTTTGGGTCAGTGGAAAAACCTGTAACCCTAAACCTTTGAGGTGTGTGTGTGTGTGTGCGCGCGTGTGCGTGCGTGTACGTACGCACACTCATTCCTATGTGATGTCTAATTGATGATAAATGTTGTGTCGCTAGCTTCAGGCTGGCGGGACATCAAGTGCCTCACGTTACAGGAGCTGAGTGTGAACAATGGGGAGAAAAATGTCCAACAAAAGAACAAGGCCCATGTTGACCAAGACTCCTGAATACTCGTCTAGAACAACAGGCAATGTTAAGAATTGGGTTTTAGAAAAGGAGAAGGAGGTACATTTCGGAATATAAGTGCAGTTGGCCTCGGTCCTTTCAATGGACGTGGGTGTCGAAACCCGGGCTGGAATGAAGGGAGTGAAACCAGGGAAAATAAAATGGGTGCCACATAACGGTCTATTTGCTTGATAGAATGAGGATGTTCATGTCATTCTTCTTGTTTGTTTGCATTTTACCTCTCTGGTCTAAGGATGTGTTTTAGCCTCACTGAAATGATTGTTGCACCTCTGAAACAGACCAGCATCCCTTTTGTGATTAAGAAACCGTTGTGTTTAAAGAATTGTTGAGCTTGCTGTATGGGCTGAATTGTTAGACTAGAATTACTTTTATTTTGAAACCTGCATTGCATAGACAAGCAATAGCAAATTTCCTACTGAGTTGAGCTTGTATAGAGATAATCATTTTACAGTGGAAAATCTATTCAGCTGATCGGAGTGCTTTATGGACTGATTGATACATTGGGTAATTGGCTGTTTCATTATAATCCAATTATGGTTCCATTTACTGGTATGCCCTGCTTTTAGCCATCTCCCATAGGGCCGGAGGGTATGGAGTGCAACTCTGCATTATTTATGTTTCCTTAAAGAAACCATCCAGATAATGTTCTTATGGGATGTGGTGGCTGCTGCTGGATCAGTTAAACAAATCACAGCAATAAACTGCTTTGAATTTGATAGATTAAAATCTAAGTAGAAGCATTGCTGGTGAAACATTGATTTGATACTTATAAACACTTGATGTGAATGTAAGGATATCGCCTTACCAAGAAATGTTTCATGTCACTGTGATGCGATGGGGCAGCTTGTATGAGCATATGTCAAGCACATGTCTTACGCCAAGCTTCAAATGTTGTGGGTGTTTGGAAACCATGATACACACACAATACGTATGTGTGTTAAGTGTAATATGGGGACTTAACACACATGCGTATTGTGTGTGTGTGAAGTGTAATATGGGGACTTAACACAGATGCGTATTGTGTGTGTGTGAAGTGTATTATGGGGACTATGGGGAGTCCGTTTCTGAGCAGCAGTGGTTGGCATAGGGCGACATTGAAGAGCTCATTGAAGTACTAAACACTGAAGGTGAACTCACACACTCAACACAACAGACCCATCCAGTGCAGCTGGTGTCTCTTTCAGTGCTGTGATGCCCTACATCATCTAACCTAGTTTCTTTTCCCTCTTTTCTCCCTCCTTCTTTCTCCTGCTCCCTCTCCGTCTGACAGACCCACTCCACGCCTACTTCGGCCTGTGCGGTCTGTC
Source organism: Melanonus zugmayeri (assembly GCA_900302345.1). Taxonomy (NCBI): domain Eukaryota; kingdom Metazoa; phylum Chordata; class Actinopteri; order Gadiformes; family Melanonidae; genus Melanonus; species Melanonus zugmayeri. Next base: position 11,063 of record OMKN01001192.1, on the reverse strand, counting down.
TCTGCTGGGCGAGCCCCACCTGATGAAGGTGCACCCGGCTCTTAATGTCACCCAGAGAGCCTTCCAGCACCTCCAGCAGCTGCAGCAGGCATGGAGGGACAACGTGAGCAGCTGTACTTGACAGCACCACCACCACCCCCAGCCCCCCTTACCCCCACAAAGCCATCTCATCTAAACAGACTGTGACCACATCAGGTACAATATTCTATTTTTTAGGAACATCTGATAGTAATTTTGTTGCCAAGGCTTCGCGCTGGTTTTTGCTCGTAGGCCGAGTCGAGGGGTCTTGAATGTAAGACGTTTTAAGGTCCAAAGGGCAGATGCTTCGACGTTGTGTCGTCCATAGGTGTAAAAAAACCTTTGGGAACAGTTGCTTCATTAGCCTCCATCTGCTTGGACCGCAGCACTATTCTGACTGTGCTGCCTTCCTGTTACAGCCATATACATCGTGTTGTATTGACAGTCATCAGCCTCGTGCACGGCTGTATTTCTCTAAAGAAAAATCTCACTTGAAGTCTGTGTGTTTGTACGTGGGATTTTTGTCAGGATGAATCTCTCCGTCTGAAGTTTCTTGTGTAGCTTTGTTGCTATTCGGCCTCCCAGAGCCCTTTTAATATATGTAAGTCTAAATAAAATCTTCCTTTTTTCAAAACCACATTTTCATGTTCCGGCTATCACCCGCAAATCTCACTGGTAAAACAAGAAGAAGATGAAAGACACTTAACAAGCACTGTTTCAAATGATCCCTCCCATCCCCCTCAACCATCTCAACATCTCCCAAGGGCGACACCCTTGACCTGTTTCTGAACGTCTTGAACCTCTCTTGAGCCTCAAGCCTTCCGGTCCCACAGATGGTACCAGTCCAACACACTGCTTCCCCCAGGGCTGCTCACCAACTATCTCAACACCTTTCATACTCCACCGCTGGTAGAGAACCCCCTGAGGTCCATTTCATCTCATGGTTGAGGTGATTTATTTTTTGGGTATGTATTTTATTTTCCTAATTTGGCAGATAACTGCTAATCAGATAAGTAATTTGATCTGATCTGGTCTTTCACATTTCACTTTACTTAAGACGGTTCACAACAGTGTTGTTTGGTGTCTTGAGGGGTTGAATTAGCTGGGGAAACCTGCATCTCCTGCTTTAGCCCTGTGGCTCCTACCCGGCCCCCTGTATTCTGCAAGGTTTAAGACGTCAATCAATGGAAGAACACTAGGGCTATAGGGCCCATGGCGTTTAAGAGATCTTATTGTTCGTAGCAACAACGCTGGGTACAGGACAAACACAAAAGAACAATGGACAATAATTTCCCTCCTATTAGTCTAAAGGAAACTACTGTTCTCCCTAGCAACCCAATAGAACCGTGTCATTTAAAACCATAGTACCGTAGTGCATACATCTTGACTGGCTGTTGTCTTAGTTGTGCTTGCACTCCCTCCAAAGCCAGGCCCATCACGATGATGATGATGATGATGATGGAGAGGGGGGAATTAGGGGGGAATTAGGAATGGTCAGACATGTCAACAGACATACAGTATGTCTGCCAAATGTAGACTTGGACCCGGTTCTGACCATCTGAAGTAATATCTGACCATCTGAAGGTGGGAGGCTCAGTAGTGATGTATTTGCCTCATCTACTCTTTCTTCTAAAAAAAAACAACTATACCCCTCTTGGATACTCTCTTTTCTTTGTTTTTTTGCAATAGAACCCATTGCTGAATAAATAAATGATTTAGCCAATCAATTATTTAGGGTGAACTGTCGGAGGTAGAGTCTCCTCTCTGTCTAACCCCAGTCTGTCTCACTGTGACCGTATCAAATACGCTCACAGTGTTTCTGGACTGATATCAGCTCCTATAGCCTTACATGACGTATAAATGTGATTAATGACCTAATTCATTCTTTTGGCTGATGCATGGCTGTTGTTTGATTTGACCACATTTCAAATCGCCTTCTCACCATTCGTCGCTTGGTGTTACTAGTATTATTTTGGAATATACTGTTGAATTTGCCTTTTACTACTTTGAGTACAATGTTTATTTTACAAATGTTTGCACAAATAGGATTATGGTTGAAAGTAGATGTGCACTCATTCCAGTGTGTGTACGTGTTTAGGAGGTATTTTGTATTTGATGTGTTATGTAGATGTGTACTACCATAAATAGAAATAAAAATGCAGATGGAAAAACAAATCAGCATTGAAATTGAAGGTCTTTGGTTCATATGCATTTGGAGACGCACATGAACCAAAGTCATTTTTTCTCATCTGATTCTCATGTGCCTCATCGCTGTCATATATATATATGATAAATCAATACACGTTTTATTCTAGACACACACACACACACAACCACACTTTGCAAGGATGGTTTTTACTTGTTTCTAGCAAGTCAATCGTGTACATTTTAAATACGTTTTTTTTGCTTAATAGACTAAGATGTATTTGGCCCAAAACTAATACCAAAAAATGATTCACGCACCGATCAATAACTTATTTTAGGAATAAATGAAGGGCAGGGAGGAGGCAGTAATTCAGAGAGATAAACCATGAATGCTCCTATTCTTCCCCCTCTGAGGGTTTAGTTACTGACTGAATAGACAGAGGGATAGCTGCACGGGGATGATAGCTATACAGACGAACACTGCACCTCCACACCCCTGCTTGTCTTGCATCTCCTTTCCTCCCCCAACAAACGTCACCTTGTGGCCTAGAGGATCTGAACGATACGGGGTGGATGTTAAACACGTAGGCGCCGGAAAAGTGAATAAACCGTTATTTTTTTAAATGCTGTGTAGAAATCTAGCAGCATAGATGTAATACATGTACATGTATATGAACGTGTCACTTTTGTGCAAGTGCTCCAAATGGAAAGATGTTTACAGCCCTAGAAATGAGGTGGTCGTGTCTATATGATGTATTATAATGGTTGGATACGGAAGCTACGGGACTTTTAATTTGGGCAGTGGCCATTGTACTTATGTGAAATAAAATGCTTAACTTTTTCAAATGACTGGCTTGTTTTCTGTTGTCTCTTGTGATGATGCACTTTTATGAACACCTTAGTATTCAGTATTGTGTTTTCCCTTTTTACCCCGATGGTATAAGAAAATAGGATTATTTCTAAATTGTTGAAAAGGATCATATGATTAAACTCATATAAACTGTATTTTAGTCATTCTTATATTCTTATATCATTATAATATTGGTCTATGATGACCTCCTTGAGAAACATGTTTTTAATCTCGGACCATATATTACTGTTATTCCTCTGCTTTGCTTCATTTTTGTTTGTCTCAGTGATACATTTTATTTCCAGTTAAACTCCATAAATGTCCCTGCCTGGAACATCCCATAATATGACAGCAAGCCTGTTGCTTGCCATCGTTTACTGTATTGGTTTCCTTTTCTTACTCGTACCATGTTTGTCCATCAGCTCCATCCAATGAAGGCATCGTCTGCAGCTCAGACATCCGTCCTAATTGATAT